>CAJPEX010000614.1:0-81445 GCA_905338405.1 Notodromas monacha
CCGGTCGGATAATTGGGCGAAATGAGGCGCCTCCTCCGTGGCCTCCGCATGCGTTCTCCACTCCGGCGACGCGTCGGGTTTATTTTATCCTGTGGTCGCGTGTCGCCACGCCATTCTTCGCCAATTAAGGGTATTTCTCGCGAAGGATTTAAATTTTTTTTGTAGGGTGCGAAAAAAAAGAAACAACGCAACACCACTGAACGTTCGGGAGATATTTTTTTCTGCTTTTCCGTTCATTTATTTTTTTGCTCTCGCGATTAGCGCGAGATCGACCGCAAGCAGGCGCAAATTGCCCTCTATCGCATTGATCTACTTGCGCTTCGCCCGGATGAATCCCGACTACCAACAACAACGTTAAATATACAGTACTCTGAACAGAATCTAAATTCATCTCCTCTGTCCACGCCACGATTTTCCATCTAGCTCCTCAAAACATGAATCAAGTGAGTTGCGTAAAATGTGGATACGCGTCATTGCTTATCACAGTCGAATGCGGAATACATTTTAAAATGCGCCACGAGCTCTTGTGGGAAATATTCACATTCTTCCTACCGGAACATTGGATGATTTTTCCTTGAACGCCCCACCATTCCATTCCATGAGGCACATCGAGGATTGAATCGAAAACGCATAGTTGAAGCACCGTCCAAGTGTTATTGTTCCGCAGAATAAAATTTTCTTTGTGAAGTGTGATTCTGGCCAAAAGCTGAGGTTTTCAGACCACCAGGAGTAATTTTTTAGGTTTCTGCCTCGGCCAAAATTTTTAAAAATTTAAACGATTCGATAAATCTTGACGAACTGAGAAGAGTGACGTCATTTATTTAAGAACTATACACTATCTAGGATTGCACGATTGAGTGCAGCTTATCTTGTTGAATTCCTACGGTAAAAATACTGTACTGTAAAAAGGGCCACAGCAACTTCAAAATATGCGCTAGAAGTTAGCAATTTCTGCATCCCATACTGTATTCGTGGTTCCTGTCTAGTGATAAAGTTTCCGTAGGAAGGACATATTTTTGTGGATTGTTGCTCATTTTCTCGCGCTTTTCATCTCAGGTGTTCGTGTGCCAAAAACTGATTCTGTGGATTCAAATTTTCTTTGCTACGCTTTTGATGAACACATTCCGAAATATTTTCAGCTAAATCAAGAAACTTCTTTTTCTGAGGTCACCTTTTCAGTGCCTCAAATAAATTTAATATTGCATTCCAGGGAAAATTACCCATCGCATCATACCCTTTCAAGTTTAATTATACGTTTAAATGTCACCTTTACGTAAACAGCAGAGCAAAGAGAATACTGTGCAATGGTCTCCAACTGAGACAGTCAGATCATTTTCAAATTCAATCGATGAACCAGAAGATGACGTATATACTTGTTGAGCGTTTTGCATCTTTTCATCTTTTGGCAAATATATATGCAGCAAGATTTTTCCATGGGTAGACCTCTATTTTCGCTCGGTTTTTTCGCACTGTTTCGCATATTTTTTTATTGAGTTGTTTTCGTGGATACGTTAATTTTTTACAGTATTTATTGAATCGCTGACCAAAATTGTCTTGCTGTTCATAGTCGAAGGCGGGCAGTAATCGTGTCAATTTTATTCATTAATGTATTCCGTTGATTGATTTTCGGCTAGGGGTGTTTATGGGACTGACGTTGATACAATTTCAAGAAAACCGTTCAAAGAATCCAAAGTCTCTATCGTTCAAGATTCTATTCCGTATTACTGATGAGAGGTAGAACTATGTTGTGAAGATTAGGGGAAATGTAGTCTAATCCGTGTCGCGATGCTATGTAATGATCGTCGCAGAAGGCATTTGAAGCTGGTCGTCAGAAACTCTCGAGATGGGCTTTAATGATGCCGACGGTTCATTAGCGATTCCATGACAATGCTCTCCAAGGCATGCGCGATGAAAGCGTCTTCGTTGCTCCGACTGGTCGGAATTGATACCGAAGTGAAACTCATCTGGTTAATGCAAACACGGTCGACTGGTAATTGTTCCGGGCTCTCAGAAAAGCTTTTCATCCAATGCGCCCCGGAGAAGTGCGTAATTTCAGCCGAAGTCGCATCGTGAAGAACAACAGGGAAGGTTGAAAGCCTCCGCTGCGACGCGGAACATACGCAACGAATATATGTCTGGCAACGTTGTGCATTGCGACTGCATGATCTCGCACAACGCGGGAGCAACTCATTTCATCGGAAGCCCTCTGGGCCTGACCTGGCTTTCAAAAGCTCTCTCTCTCTCTCCCTGCCATTGTCTCTCAGATCGGGTCATTTCTGGAGAAGTACCATTATTAAAAGGGGGGGCATGCCCTGGCAATGTCGGTGGATGGATGGAGCTCAGCGGCTCCCACCCCAACGTCGGACTCGTTCCGTGGCTCCTCGCTTAAGATTTCTCTCGACCCGGGGATTGTATGAGTATAACATTCCTGACGATGTGAAGCAAAGGGACGCCGAGGGCGTCCTCAAGTGCGAGCCTTTTTTTACGAGGTCCCATGGGCATATCGATATGACGGGTGCATTAGATCGGGGCTCGGGGGACGGTAAGGGAGCGCGAGCGGGGCGATGCTGGCCTCTGCCAATTTTTCATGCAAATGTCTGCCATTTCGGCAAATCTGTTCGATCTGCTTCCGCGAGTCCATTTCTTATTCAGGCCAGCGATCGTTGGGAAATATAAAACGCGCATATTCCAGATCATTCGTTGACGACGGGACTTCNGGGCTAGATCAAGAGAGGAAAGCAGCAGGAACAATGCTCAAGGCCTGTCTCATGAACAAGCACAACCACTTCAAAGCTGACCATAGAGTGTGATTCTGTGTACCAAAGTAATAGAAATATATTGTGCAGTCATATTTTGAAACATTGTGTTTATTTATTGACAAGACCAAAGAGAATATTTTATCAAGCAAGTTAAGATAACATTCTGCTTTTCCGTTCATTTATTTTTTTGCTCTCGCGATTAGCGCGAGATCGACCGCCAGCAGCCGCAAACTGCCCTCTATCGCATTGATCTACTTGCGCTTCGCCCGGATGAATCCCGACTACCAACAACAACGTTAAATATACAGTACTCTGAACAGAATCTAAATTCATCTCCTCTGTTCACGCCACGATTTTCCATCTAGCTGCCGGAAACACGAATCAAGTGAGTTGCGTAAAATGTGGATACGCGTCATTGCTTATCACAGTCGAATGCGGAATACATTTTAAAATGCGCCACGAGCACTTGTGGGAAATATTCACATTCTTCCTACCGGAACATTGGATGATTTTTCCTTGAACGTCCCACCATTCCATTGTATGAGGCATGAGGATTGAATTGAAAACGCATAGTTGAAGCACCGTCCAAGTGTTATTGTTCCGCAGAATAACATTTTCTTTGTGAAGTGTGATTTTGGCCAAAAGCTGAGGTTTTCAGACCACCAGGAGTAATTTTTTAGGTTTCTGCCTCGGCCAAAATTTTTAAAAATTTAAACGATGCGATAAATCTTGACGAACTGAGAAGAGTGACGTCATTTATTTAAGAACTATACACATATAAAGATTGCACGATTGAGTGCAGCTTATCTTGTTGAATTCCTACGGTAAAAATACTGTACTGTAAAAAGGGCCACAGCAACTTCAAAATATGCGCTAGAAGTTAGCAATTTCTGCATCCCATACTGTATTCGTGGTTCCTGTCTAGTGATAAAGTTTCCGTAGGAAGGACATATTTTTGTGGATTGTTGCTCATTTTCTCGCGCTTTTCATCTCAGGTGTTCGTGTGCCAAAAACTGATTCTGTGGATTCAAATTTTCTTTGCTACGCTTTTGATGAACACATTCCGAAATATTTTCAGCTAAATCGAGAAACTTCTTTTTCTGAGGTCACCTTTTCAGTGCCTCAAATAAATTTAATATTGCATTCCAGGGAAAATTACCCATCGCATCATACCCTTTCAAGTTTAATTATACGTTTAAATGTCACCTTTACGTAAACAGCAGAGCAAAGAGAATACTGTGCAATGGTCTCCAACTGAGACAGTCAGATCATTTTCAAATTCAATCGATGAACCAGAAGATGACGTATATACTTGTTGAGCGTTTTGCATCTTTTCATCTTTTGGCAAATATATATGCAGCAAGATTTTTCCATGGGTAGACCTCTATTTTCGCTCGGTTTTTTTTCGCACTGTTTCGCATATTTTTTTATTGAGTTGTTTTCGTGGATACGTTAATTTTTTACAGTATTTATTGAATCGCTGACCAAAATTGTCTTGCTGTTCATAGTCGAAGGCGGGCAGTAATCGTGTCAATTTTATTCATTAATGTATTCCGTTGATTGATTTTCGGCTAGGGGTGTTTATGGGACTGACGTTGATACAATTTCAAGAAAACCGTTCAAAGAATCCAAAGTCTCTATCGTTCAAGATTCTATTCCGTATTACTGATGAGAGGTAGAACTATGTTGTGAAGATTAGGGGAAATGTAGTCTAATCCGTGTCGTGATGCTATGTAATGATCGTCGCAGAAGGCATTTGAAGCTGGTCGTCAGAAACTCTCGAGATGGGCTTTAATGATGCCGACGGTTCATTAGCGATTCCATGACAATGCTCTCCAAGGCATGCGCGATGAAAGCGTCTTCGTTGCTCCGACTGGTCGGAATTGATACCGAAGTGAAACTCATCTGGTTAATGCAAACACGGTCGACTGGTAATTGTTCCGGGCTCTCAGAAAAGCTTTTCATCCAATGCGCCCCGGAGAAGTGCGTAATTTCAGCCGAAGTCGCATCGTGAAGAACAACAGGGAAGGTTGAAAGCCTCCGCTGCGACGCGGAACATACGCAACGAATATATGTCTGGCAACGTTGTGCATTGCGACTGCATGATCTCGCACAACGCGGGAGCAACTCATTTCATCGGAAGCCCTCTGGGCCTGACCTGGCTTTCAAAAGCTCTCTCTCTCTCTCCCTGCCATTGTCTCTCAGATCGGGTCATTTCTGGAGAAGTACCATTATTAAAAGGGGGGGCATGCCCTGGCAATGTCGGTGGATGGATGGAGCTCAGCGGCTCCCACCCCAACGTCGGACTCGTTCCGTGGCTCCTCGCTTAAGATTTCTCTCGACCCGGGGATTGTATGAGTATAACATTCCTGACGATGTGAAACAAAGGGACGCCGAGGGCGTCCTCAAGTGCGAGCCTTTTTTTACGAGGTCCCATGGGCATATCGATATGACGGGTGCATTAGATCGGGGCTCGGGGGACGGTAAGGGAGCGCGAGCGGGGCGATGCTGGCCTCTGCCAATTTTTCATGCAAATGTCTGCCATTTCGGCAAATCTGTTCGATCTGCTTCCGCGAGTCCATTTCTTATTCAGGCCAGCGATCGTTGGGAAATATAAAACGCGCATATTCCAGATCATTCGTTGACGACGGGACTTCAGCATGGATAATTCCCCGAAGTGTTTTGCTCGCGGAAAACATCCTCTCACCGGGAATCCCAGCAAATGCAAAAATATGAGTTTTTTGATTCCCCTGTCCTGAATACAACTTGAATACTACTTGATCTTAGCGAGGAGTACTTACCGTACTTGAACGGGTATAAACGATATTTTTTCCTGAGGAAGAAGTACTGTAAATCAATTTTTAAAAATTCCGAGCGAAAAATGCAGCCAACACTCGGAAAAAAACTGCCAACTTCCCTGGAAATATATCTCAAGTAAATGTTGTGGTGCAAGACACGCTGCATCCTCTGACTGAAAATTTTGAACACCATATACTTTACTGTTGTAAAGTATATTATACTGTACATTACCAGCTTTTCGAGCTTAAATCACATAGACGAGCCCATCTTTGCGGAATAATGTACAGTATACCAAATCTGCAAATCCTAGACAAAGCCTAAGTTTGGATGACATTTTGGAAGGAAGGAATGCGGCCTATAATTTTGTTGTACAATACTGTACTTCGCATTTTTCTCCGAGATGACAATTTTCACGTAGACAGTCATTTCGTCCGGCAATCCATTGACAAATTTGATTCGATTCACTGCATAAAGATGCTTTCAGGTGCTGGCAAGCGGATGAAGCGATTTAAATGCTGCATTGTATGGATTTTTTAAACCGATCGTGAACATTCAGGGATAAAAATAAAAAAGAGAGGAGTATACGCAAGCCTTCCAACTTCGCAAGCTACATGAATTTAAACCTATAGATCGCCTGATATTATTTATTGGTGCGAGGATTGAGACACTGTATTGGAACATGGTAATCGAATCTGTGAAATCTGTGCCAGGCAAAAAATAAAAGAATGGGGAGAGCGATATCATGCCCATCGCCTCGCGAAGTAAGAATCGAATCGACGGGGGTCGAATCCCAGGCAGCTTCATCATTTGGCAGGCCTCGATTTCCATTACAAAGACGGATCTTTCTAATGTATAACGTTCTCAAAACTAAAGAGTCATGCATTACACATAGGTTCCCAGAGGAATCCTATTCGTGTCGCACCCCTGATGCTCCCGAAGGTCTTTGCGAAAGTTCCAGAGGTCTCCTTTGTTGCAACGAGGTCAATCATGAGGGGTGGAACGAGCTATACTCGCCCACCTTTTCGATTAATCCAAGTCTCCGATAATCAAGTTTCTCCTTTTTAAAATTATCCCTCCGACACTTCCTCTCTTCATGCAATGAAGAGCAAGAATGAAAATTATAATAATGCAGTTAACCACGTCAATGCATTTCAAAATAGTCTGATATGCGTTTCTGCAATAAGCCTTATTATTTAAATAAGCCGTAACAGCAGCATTTAAAACCCTTCCTAAATATAACCCTTATACCTGAAAACGAGCCCTCAACAAAAAGAAGTCCCCCTTCTTCGCCTGGCCCATCAACTACGTTATGGGAATACAAAAGAGGATCCGAATAGGAGGGAAGTGGAATTTCTTTGGTTCTTCGAATTTTTCCACAATCAACTTTTTTGACTGAAAACTATAAATGCACTTGATGATTTCTTTGCGTTCTCTTTTTATTTTTATGTTACAGTATCTTGATTTAATTTCAGTGTTCTTTTAGTCACAACTTTACAATTTATAATTTTAAAAGTTTGAATTCTTGTCTCGTTGGTTCTGTTGTACTGCACCAAGATTCTACCTACTTACGTTTTAATTTTATACTCCAACTACTGTGTTTGCTCAAGTACCAGAAATGCTTTTTTCCAAAAATGGAGATGAAAATTAAAATGCGCATCACACCCGGACACAAACGTTTTATTTAAAAACAGTAATGCATCATATGAGTAACTGCAGTTAGATTTTTTTTAAGAACAGCCCCAATGAAAAGCATTAATACTGCGTACAGCAAAAAAGTTACAAACTTTGTTTTGAGCATGAATTTATGCATTCTAATTTCATATTTTCGTGAATATTGCAAATTTTGGCCAATGCCTGCGTTGCGAAAAATACTTTTCTCAAATTTCAATGCAAAATATGCAGAAGGGCACCTTATAACATAAAGTGGTACTTGAAGAAATATTATATGAGGCAAGTTTTGGTTTCTTTTTCTCTCTGTCCTTGGGCAACACATGAAAAATATAATCCTAAGAGTTAGTCCAACAGTGGCAAAGGTTCTTCATTTGTTTTATTTCTGCATTAAATTCGGAGATTTTTTATTTATTTGCAGGGGTATTTTGTTCGAGTTTTGCAGGGCCTAATCAGGCTGTTTCTCAATGGGAAAACATGGCTTAACTGTATTCTTTCAGCTGACTTCCCAGTCTGATTCTATGGGTGGGATGTAGAAAAAGTTGACCAGGGAAATTCTTCTGTTTTTCAGACAAAATTACTTTGCGCTTTGCAGGAAAAACAATTAATGAATTTTCCCGGGCTTTCCATTGGATTTGAAGTCGAGCTTTCATTTTTAACTCTTGGCTTGAGCTAGAAGACGATTTCGCGAAAATTTCCCAGCTTCGGCCACCCAAGGGTAGAAATTGGAGGAGGGTTGGAGTTCTTGGCCTGGGTCTCGCACGTGGGCCGAGCCGTCGGGTCGCAGGCCGTGATCACTCAATTCCGAATGAGATCTAATTGGGAGCGAGGCCCGGAGTCAGCGCCCCGTTGCACCGGGCAACACAATCTGGTAATTGTCGGGACAAGTTGGCATATGGCTCCCAGTGTTATGCTTATTTCACGGTCGAGCAGCCGAGCGAAAGTGCTCGCGAAGTGCACGCCTCGCGCCCTCCCCTTCCCGGTGGGGGGGCCCTCACTTCTGCTCCACAGCATAATCGAGACATGAAATGACAGACAATTCATAAAGCGGATCCGGGGCCTCGACTTCCCAGTTCCGCCTCTCAACTGCTCTCGCGGGATTCGAGACGGACTGCGCTTTAAATTATCCCTGGGCCCACCTGCTGGCTCTGTCCAATTTTGCATTTGGATCCCTGCTTCGCAGTCAGATCGGGGAACAAGATTTCACTGACTTCCCCGCGTTTCCGAGGAAAATATGTCCTAGCCATCGAATAATCCCGCACAATATTTTCAGACACCACCCATGAATGCAGCGGTGCCCTAGAGCAGCGTTCCCCGACCTTTTTGGGCCCGCTGACCAGAAAATTTTCCAAAAAAGTTTCTGCGGACCGGCGAATTTCACAAAATGTTGAAGAGCAAAATCGTTCTGTCACTTCACGGCAGATATTTTAAAAGTGTCTGCTTTTTGAAAAAATGAAGATAAAACCCAATGAAGCAGCTATAGTGGAATATCCTCAAAAAAATTAGAAACATGGACTGGAGGGAAGGTTCTCGATGAAAAATTGATATAATTTATTTCAGCTGGTGAAAATTCGTCTGACGTGTTATTAGAAAAAGCTAACATTCATTTTTCATAAGAAAATTTCAACAACCATTGTCTTTCCAAAATTTCAGACAAAGATAACCGACTTGATTGCTAATCTTGATCAATGCATTATGCTAAAGAAAATTTCCCGCGGACCAGCAAAAAACTTCTGCGGACCGGCGTCGGTCCGTGGACCACGGGTTGGGGAACTCTGCCCTAGAGGAGACCATCAGGAGCTTCATTTATCCGGATGGTTTGTGTTCGGGTTACAGTATTATTTTTTTTTCGGTTGGGTTGGGACAGGGTAATTGTATTTTTTGCAAACTTATTTCCAATAAATTTTCAAACTTCTGTGCCACCCTCAGGTTCTGAAACAAAATTTCACTGAACTACTCTTGCGTTTCTGAGGAAAAAGTGACCTAGTCATTGAATGACCCTCCCTCGCACTATTTTTAATCAACAACCTGAATACAATAGTGCCTCAGGCTAGGAGCTTCATTTTTTCAGACGGGTCGTTTTTACTTGGTTTTATCTCTAGTCTGGGACTTTCTGCTGTATAAATTGAAAATTTTGCTTTCATGCAAAATTTCTTTCCAATATGTTCAACCGCCCATTCTTTTCTTGTGTCGTGAACTGATTTTTTTTACACATATTTCACACAAATATGTATGAATCACAAGTATTTGTCATTTGGGTTGGGACTCGAAATATGGGACAGATAGATAAATTAAATTTTCTTGCTTGCGTGGAAAAGTGTTTCCAATAAATTTGCAAACTACTGCTCCGTCCTCGGGTCGTGGAACGATATTTCGCTTGAATTTTTTCAGGGAGGAAAATCGACTCACGAAAAGGCATCTTTCGCTATGAATTTCGATGCTTCAACAATTTCCGCCTGTATGAAAACTAGGATTTGGAAAACAAACTTCGATAATTCTAGCTTCGACTTCGTGTGATAGTATTTTCAAGGAATGCATAATCTAATTCTTCAAGAGCTCGGGAGGGAAAAAATGTTCGCTCCTTATCATGCAGACATGCAATTTTTGCGTGCACGTGCGACAAATCAACAACAAAAGAAGCCTTTAAATTGACGTGAGTCTTATACACGACTGTACAAGGAAAAGGTCTGAAATGTCTCGGGTAGTTAGGAACCGCAGGTTCGGGTTAAAATTTTAAAAATCTTCTCCCTGCCAATTAGGAGCACAGAAGTGCGACGGGAAGAATGGCTATTATCGAATTGTGCGTGAAATTTGATTTTATGCTCCCTATACACTGAGTATGCTTTGAGCGGGCAACAAAGGAAAAAGTTTTGGACGAAGGAACGCGTGCGCTAATGCGAATTCCAAAACTCCGTCGAACCACAGCACGACGTGAGTCGTTTTGACGCGGTCTATTTTACTGTTCGTAGGACAAAGACATTCTTCACGATTTTTTTTAAACATTCATTCACCTTCTCACTCAAAAAAAATCCTAGTCAAGAGCAGAATAATTAGAGAGAAAAGAAGCAAGCCGAAGATGTTTCCGAAGGCCAATTAGAGCGCGAAGTCCTGCAGGTGACAGTGTCAAGGGTGATGTCGGATGCGTAGAAAACTGCAACCAGATTTATAGTTGGCTTAAATGAGCTAGTTGAAGTTCTCGGCCCATCGGTTTGAGTCCGACTCGTTCGTTAGACGATGGAAAGGGATTCTGAAATTTAAATCCCAACCCCACACGCCGTGATCCGTTCTGAGCTGAAACCCGGGTAACGACCTAACTCAACGTACCCTGACAATTTTGCGACCCCACACAAAGTTCAATGCCTCCGTGAAAGCGCCGCAGCTAATTTTAACAACATTAAACGGCGTTTCTTCAGCTTTCATTCCTTATTTGTTAAGTGGAAGCTAATTCACACACACATTGGCACAAAAAGTCTCATCGATTTGAAACTTATTTTGCTGGATCTAAATATTTCCTCCCAAATAAGACGTATCGAGCACTATTTTATTTTATTCTGACCATGGTTAGTCATCTGAGGGCAGAGCTTATTTTTATGTATAAACTATAAAATCAGCGAGGTTATAATAAAACATAAACTTTGAATATTTTGTATGAAAAGATGATATAATTGCTTGAATATTTTGCAGAAGCTAAAAGGCTGAGGCAACTGTCGAACCGTGGCAAAGTATTCGAGTAAGAGTGTGAGGATTAGGGGAAATATAGATTTGAAATCCAGGCAAAGGGCATCAGGAAATTTAGGAAAAGAGCCAGGAATATCGCTTTACTTATTGTGATAGTGGTTAATTATAGTAGTGTCTTATCCTCACAGCAGACATTCAAGAATTGGGGTTGAGCTTATTGAATGAATTGTTCTTAGACTCGGATAAATGCGTGCGTAATATACTGCACTGAACAGTCATTTTATCCCACTATACAAAATTGTTCAAAGCTTAAAGAGATTTGAATTTATCGCCGACAGAGCTAACGCAATTTTTTGTACATCGATGCAATTTCAGCGAATAAGTTGGAGATAAATCATCTTTGAATTCTCATTCGTTGAAGTAATTTTCAGCAGTATATGAAATTCAGGCAGAGCATGGATAAGTTCCACGAGTCTCAGAATCACGAATTTTGTCAGTGTGCCTTGTCAAAGAGCGTCTCTTTTTTTGTCTGTGAAGACAAGCTATGTAACTACGAAAACTCTGCGGGAATAAAGCCACAGCCGCCACTGGAAAAGGCTCAAGATACTTTACGACGGTCTAGTATCTAGTTCCTCAGAAATCTAAAAAATTAGCATGGGAATCTCATTTTTCTCACTTTCCTAATACTGTACACGAGTTTATGTTTTCAAGAAGTCACCGCTCATTAAAAATGCAAGGGACGTTGTTTAAGGAGAGTCTTTACGAGAGCAGTTTGAAAGTCCCCGGAAGAGCAAGAAATTCGAGCCGAGTTTTCATTAGAAATATGCGGTGTGCTGAGGACCGCAGAATTTTGACCCGGGACGTCTAGCGAAACGCTGGCTTTATTCCGCACGCTTTTCGCATGACACGTACCGACGTCCCGACGCATTCTGCGGAACGCCGAAAAAATAAAATAAAATAAAATAGAACCCAGGTGCGTGTCGTGGGGTTCCCTTCTCGACGCAGTCCCCGGCATTGTCTGCCTGTTCTTCGCGCAATGACACGACGTGGAATGATGGTGAATTCTTGAAGCACGGTCGGGCATGGAATACACATGCTTCCCTGATGGCTGCATCATGAACGAACGAGACAAAAGGAGGCGTGTGCGGAGCGGCGCAAATAATTCTCTGGCAAAACAACCGCTGCACTCGTTTTTCTCAGGCCAACCTGTCACCCGGGACGCGAGGAATAACTATCGGGTCGAGCACAATCGCGAAAATCAGACTTTGTACCATCCTTGTCAAGCACCGTTCATTCATTAAGTTTGAGACGACGCAGCGCCGTCCGAAACTTTTTCTCTCTTTTGCCCCCACATTTTTCCCACAACGTCGTTTGCCACGAAATACCGCATTTTCGTCGAATGTGTGCAAAACACTCTTCTTTTGGGACCAAAATTGGCTCTAAAAACCATTTTGCGCCTCATATTTGAAGGGACTACGGATTTGCACAAAAGTGACAGGTTCTGTCGAAATTAATCTTCTGATGAATGCAAAGTGGGTGCGAACAATTTAAATTAACTCATCACTACAACCTCGAGTTGCTTCAAAGCAAGTAAGATGCTGCATACGCTTCAAGAGTCACTGTACATCATTTCCTCAAATATAAGACACACTTTTTCATCAGAATTCATTCTGAAAAATCTTTCAAACTGTAGCTTTTTCCACGCGAATCAACCGCTCCTAGCCCATTCAAACTTCTGAATTGGCCAGAACTACACGCGAATAGGCATGTTTCACTGCAAATCAAATCCAAATTGCCACTGAACTTATTTTCATCGCCATTTTTAGTTACTTGGTGACCAAAAAGGTTGAATATCCTGCAGTATGAATAAATCAAGCCACAATATCACAACACATGACGCAGTCGCCGAGTATTGATATCGGCAAATTTAACAATGCAGTATTAATTTTCAAAGGTTTTGTAAAGAATGACTAAGGAAATAAAGCCTTAAAAAACGTAAAACTGGATAACCTATATCTAGTTTCAGAAAGGAATTGTAGGAAGTGAACGCGTGCACTTCAAGCAAAATTGATAACCCTCTCGAGGTACAATAATTAGACATGCACCTAATAATATACAGCGTCTTGCATTTTAGTACTTCTGGAAATCGAGCGACAATTTTCGTGCATCATGCATCATCCGAGTGTGTTCACTGAAAATCGAATGGGTATCAGCGTTATGGAGTCCCCGAAAATAAATAAACGGGTTAAAGGCTAAAGCGAGGAAACTCGACACAATTTCAGTCATTTTTTGCGGATTGCGAACGAACTTCGGGACAATCCACAGGAAGTACCCGGGAGGTGCGAGGATGCGAACTTGCTCCGAAAAACTTGGGTATACAGTATTTCTCTCATCCGAATTCCGGATAAGCATGCGATGGTCGAATGCAACTAATGCTCAAGACTCCGCAAAGCTGTCGCTAGAGAGAAACAAAGAATAATGACGCAGGAACTCTCTCGACGCCGCGCGGTTATTAGGAGGCATCGTAGGAATTCCGAGATTCTTGAGGAGCGGCGCTTGAATGCGCCACGCTGGCCCACACCGACGAAAAGCCGGCAAAAACGGAACCATTTCACTTACTTGCGACACAGTCCTGGCGCCAGGTGCGAGCCATTGCATTGCTGTCGGGCCGCATAGAGAGATCCATAAGTATGCGTCGCTCTCGACCGCAATTAAACGGAAGCCCGGTAATGACGTTTCAGCTGGAAAGACACCCGACAGTTATAGACCTCGGCGGGGAAAAAAACATGCATAAAAAACAAAACAAAACAAAAACGGACCGGGTTCAAAATGCCACGGATTTTTATTTCCCTTTTTTCTCGCCCCGAAGTTGACAACGGAGGGCACTGATCAAAAATCGCATTGGCGTGTTCGCGGCAGCTGAGGGTGCTCATCCGTGTCGAGGTTTCAACTCCCACAGCTGTTGCATATTTCACTGAGCACTTTGCTTCGCTATAGTTGATACCAACGAGTTGCGATATTTGCAGTCCGACGCATTCTTGGCCAGGTGCTGCTACTTCGTTTCTCTCGAAATGTCCTAGGCTTTGGAAGAATACTCACATCTCATACAATGTGAAATCGCATGCACACATTTCCTGACAGCAACCTCGACACTTTTCCTTTGTTTCCCGAACACGACAGTCACAAATCAAATTCCAGTGAACGCTGTGTTTTCCTGACTTCGACAGTAAATATTACGGTGTTTCTTTAAAAATAAGATTTCGTTCATTAATAAACCCGAACATTACTTTCAGAAGCTTCTATAAGAATATGCCCTGCGTCAAAATACGCATTGATCACTTCTCTCAAATGTGATTTCAGCAATTTATATTTTTCTTCTCTTGGAAGAAAAATAGATGACGAATGCTTCCTTTTTCCAAACCCTTTCACTTGAGGCTTATTTTCAATATCTGCTTTCCATCGCAGATTCCATAAAAATACGTCGCGCAATCAATATTTGCAACACATTCCAATCTGACTTGAAGAATTTCATAGTAATTTTAATCTAAATAGTGACCTAAATTAATATAGAGCATGAGGCCCCTTTTTGGAGGAAATGAGATGATGAGGACTGTCCTAATCTATTAAAATATACTAGATTAAGTGTGAAAAATTGTAGCATTTTGCCGAAATTCTCTACATGTGTCAATCAAAATTTCTTTAAAAATGCACGATAATTATCTTCGACGGCCATCGTTCATAAAACCTTGCAAATAACGGATTTAATTTAAGCGCACTAAGTTTTTCTAAGAGGTTGAGCCTGATAACCTGTCGAGTGTTGCGCTTCGAAAGCGCGAAAAAGTATGCAAATTCATCCTCTATTTGAATTAGCCAAAATAGTCTGGATATACGTGTTCGCCGGAAATCCAAAATTACGGCTAATTGAGAATGACAAGAATGTTATCACATAAAAAGCTTGAGAGATTTCAGCCATCTTTCGTTGAAACATAGTACAGTACTTTACAAGGATCAAAACATTTTCTGGATGACCTCAGGTGCATATATCAGGGATTTAAGAACATCTTTGTGATTTCAATACGTCCGAAAATAAACAAGGATAAGTTTGAGGCCAGCATTTATAGAGACTAGTTGATCAAGATCAGACGGAAACAACACACAAATACTGCAAAATCAAATGTACATTGAAATAACATCCATAAATGCGTCGGTGAAAATGGTTTTGATTGGATGGGACCCTGAAACGTTTTTCCTTTTGTTTTTGTAGAGAAAATGTTTCTTTTGAAGCCGCAACTGCATTCTCGGGAAAGGTGGCGTGCATTTACAGATATTACAGAATTTAAAACTTGCATGCGTGGAGAAAAACTGCGTAGACCAAAAATATGTTGAAATTTTCCGAATGAAATTGCGTCGTATGCGTTTTCAAAACTTTCGAATGTCTCCAGAAAGCTCCTAACACCTTAAAATTCGATACATTCTCAGGCATCGATGATTTAAAACTCACATACTGCATAATATGTTTTGTATGAGCATTGTGTATAGCCCTTTAATTTGCGGAGAATTATTCTGGTCGTTTTTCTTGATTTCAGGTTTTCGGGAAATTTTTTTCTATAAAAAAGTGCGGTTAGTAAGCTTCATGAATACAATAGTGATATCACTGAAGTAAGGATTTCAGACATGTATCGATGATTCGAAAAAATCGAAAAAATGTAAATTTTTTTTCCCGAAAGAAACCCCGTCAAAAACCAAATTCGATGCTTTTGCGGAATCTTTAGGGGGGGGGGGTTGTTTTCTACCGACCCGGCTCGGGCATCAAATCAGAAACGAGAGGTAATGGGTGAAGCCTGGAGCCTTGACGGCGTGTTCGCGTTCCGTCGACAGGCGCAGGGGCAGGGCTCCAAAAAACCCGGCGCACCCGTGTTTTCCTCAGGAGAATTGACGTGGGATAAAAGCTCGACGGAAACACAGCCGTCAAAAGATTGGGAACATAATGCATATCTTCGCTGACACGCAGGGACAACGCGTCGGGGAAATGCGCCAGGTAGCGAGAGCCTGGGTTTATTTTTTCCCGGGTTCTCGTCATCTCTCGCAGTCGCGCACGAATTGCTTTTTTTTTCCGCGGGAGCTCGAGGTTCGCGAACTTTTCTCCCGTCTCTCTCGCTGTCCGTCCAAGATATTTGGCATAACACGTTCTTAGGATTAGGGGGAAAAAGACACTTGGACGAAACAGTTGGACAATTGGTGTCGGACAATAACGTAATTGTCATCAATTATACATGTGTCTCACTGTCAGACAATGATGCAGTTTGATCGAGTCGAATTAGTCATTCCATAAATATTTTAGCCCTCATTCCAAAGTATAGCCAGGATATTTTTGCAAGATGCAGTGCGTAAGAACCCAGGAATTGAAAAGAAACTGGACTTTTATAAGCCATAGCCAAAGTCTGGGAACATTCTAATTTTTTTCTGCTGGTGTAGAAAATGTTTAACAAAAAATGTCTCCCTGCAGTTGCATTTTTTTCTGTATTCCTTCCACATGACTGACATTGGAGAATTTTGAAAACAATATGGTTCAGTCAGCCTGGGAAATCTCACACCATCATGGCTAATTAGCACACACTGCATTCTGGCGATTCTTAGTCAAACCAAATTATACCTGCATTCAGAATAAATAATAAACTGGATCTGCTGCAGGATAAACAAAAAACTTGTCACTCTTGAAGGGCTTGAAAAGGTATTATGAGTAAAAAGGCCATACTGGACCAAGTTATTTTATAACACTCTGAGTACCTTTTGGTGCACTCAATAAATTTAGAATAGAACAGAACTTTTGCTGAACAGTAGAGAAATTGCTGTTGGAAATTGATCAAGTGCGTTTAACCTATAGTCACAGCAAGCCTTCCTATAAACTAGCTATCATTATGGATACAATTGGTCGAATAAATTTAAATTATTGTAACACATATACAATAGTAACTTGAGAACCCCTTTTCCATCTCTTTTACCTCAGCAAATCATCAGAGATATAACACCCATTCTCCAAAATATGCAAGTTCTTTAAGACAACGAAGCAATTGTCAATGCATCAGGCAATCATGCCTGACAGCTTTTGTTAACTTGGTATCCTTTTGAGTAAAATGGAGATAATTCATGTAACGATTTGATTTTTTGTGTACCTCGCTGATAAATTTTTAAAACCTTCAACAACAAAAACTGGGTGCATACCGTACACGAATACAAATTTTAACATAAGTTCATTAGATAGTTGCTTGGAATTTCTGTGCAAAAGCTACGATGCATAATTTACACAGAGGCGCGGAGTAAATGATTCGGAGTGGTAATTTCTTCCGTTCATCATCATTGCAGTATAATTTGTTAGTTTGTTCTTTCACTAATAACAGTGTACTTGTATTTTATGAATCGTATACCCGTGAGCCCATAAACTCACCCCGGGTCTAAAAGCCAAAGTAATGTTCAGCATGTCAAAAAATTGTCTAACGATTTTTAAATACTATACTGTATCTTTCATATGAGATCATCAGGAAAATGTTTTTTGCCGAGGCTTAGACAAAAATGACTGTGATCACCTCAGGTCATTGGACGATGTAGATTTTGTTCGTACTAGGCATGTTGCATCTGATCTTCGATCTGGATGACAGATGTTCCACCGCACTGTTCATGACACCTTTCCGGTTCTTGAATTAGTTTCAATTGGCAATTTCCTTCTGTAATTTTGTTGAAGCGCAATGTTCTCGGACGTAATGCTTTAGGAAGGCACATACTGACTCTGTCTTTACGTTTTTTTTTTTCAGAGTTCGCGGTCCAAATACTTGAAATGATAGTTTTCCGCCCCAAGTTTGCGGACCCCGCAGCTTGAAAACACATGTAGGAATGCCGTACGTACAGTACTTTTCTCTTGTTTACCGAGCGACGAGTTCGCATGATGTTGCCATGACGTGTTTTCTCATCTGAAGACCTTGCCGTCACTTTTGGCAGGCGAGAGCAAATTTGGTATTTCCCGTCGTACGACGTGCTGTAGTTGCCACGGGGAATAATCGTTACCTGTCCGACGTCATCTTCGACACTCATTCCTCCTGCCTCACTCACCTGTCATCTCAGATTAAGAAAGAATTTTCCTCAAACCAGAGCATACTGCGTTTTAAACATCTGCAAGAACGAAGTGGTTTATGTACATATTTTTGCGGACCGACTGCTGATGAGTAAATTGGTTGAATTTCAAGTTAGGAACATTTTACTTCTCCTCCGAGCATTATAAATCTTTATGCACGTGCTTCATGATATTGCAAGACATTTGAAAATTGAAATACTTCGGCGGTCCATGTTCTCAGTTTAGGCAGTTTTTCTCATCCCCTTTGCTTTTTTCTGGTCTTTTATGATCACATTTGCCGCACAACTTAGGAATACAATTTCAAAATAGGGTACTCGTGTTATAGTCTGACTTCAAGCACAGAAATTACCTGGCTCTGTTCTAAGTACAATATTCCAACAGAAATTCGGCTTTCCATGCTGATTGCATCCTTTGCCTAGACCCTAGCTAATCAAACTAAACAGATAATTAAAAATTAGAGGAACTTATTCAAGTACAAACCTACAACAAATGATCACTGGATATGATACCAACGTTTCTGATAATTGTAACACACTCCCCAGAATTCCCTCATAAATTGATTTCAAAAAATCTTGGGATGTGAAGCTCTCCCCTTCAATTGCATCCTATGAGATTCTTCATTTCCTATTTATATTGTTTGCCTGCGGATTCTCAACGCGTTGATCTCAATTAAAAAACAAAGTCAAAGTTGTTCCTTGGGAAATATCTCAGCAAAAATTAAAACAATGCAGGATGTAATTTAAATTATGCAATAAAATAATTTATCATGTTTTGTATACATATGTAGTTATGTAGGTTTTCGTTTCACCTCATGATATCGATATTTTCGTTCGATTAATGCATTGTACGAGTGATGGAAGTCCGAATAATCGAGGATCTCCGTCCTTCGTGAACTGGCTCGTGATGAATATATTGTACACTTTGTCTTGTTAAAGGGTGATAATGTTATCTTTTTCATAGTTTAGAACACAAAGTGTACGTATTGGATCCTTGTAATTCAATACTGGACTTCTGAAAACAATATTCTTAAAGTCTGCGGCAAAATTGTACAAGGATGAAACGAATAATCTTGTTAACGCGAACGGCGGAGGTGATGTTTATTCCGTCGAAGAAAAGTAGGTAAATGACGAAATGTAGCGGAGGAGAAAAAGAGAATTGTTCCGCAAATATTTGCGAGCGGTAATGCGAGCTTAGGTAGCGTGCCAAAACACGCAGCGTACTTTCTACTCATTGTTTTGCAAAATCTCTGTCGGCTGTAGGGAACAAGTGCGTGCTGCAGCAGTTTCGCTGGTTTTCAACGACAGAGTTTTTTATTCATCTCCTTATTCACTGATTTTCTCGGCGCCCCTCACAGGTCAAGGAGAGCAAAAAAGTGAACTAACAACGTCCTCACTTTCCGCCCCACTCGTCTATCTTCCTCTTCCGTTCTGATTCCGCATGGAATGTTTGCTGAGAAACTTTTAGGAGTTCAAACGATCGCCGCGAAAGCAGAAGTCGGGGCGGTGTTTCAAGCCCTAGCTGTTACAGGAACGAATGCAGCACGAATCGCGAAAGTCGGATAACTTAGCGACGTTCAAAGAAAGTTGTAAAACTATTTTTAGATGCTTCAGCAACAAAAAAAAGAGACTAGATTTACATATTGCGGAGACGGCGGAAAGCACGGAGTCCTGGTTGCAGCGACTCTCGGTGAATAAAAAAATACCTTGTCCGGGTCGAACGCCCACTCCATCAAACGTGGCCATCTACAGACTTGACGAAAATGCTTCTTTCAATATTTTGAGATGCGCCTGATTCCCGCTTATGATATAAAAATAGTAAGTTAAATCTAAGGGAATTTATGTAGAAATGTTTGTCTTGAAGCAATTTCCCCCTACTTTTTAGACTAATGAAACGCCAACTTCAATGTACAGTATTTTTCGGGTTCCATGATTTCACATTGTTCATTCTTTTACACATGTTTCCTTCGAGCTCGAAGCAGCTAATTTTTAACCATCAATACGATTTCCAAATTACAGTACTGTATTATTTATTTTGAGGCATCACCAGAAGGGGTTTGGGTACATTTCTTCACAATTTTGATACCTTAAAGAAACATTTATGAAGCATGAATAACTCTGAAATCATTAATGCATGGAAATGGTAATAGATGGGTGACTTTTCCATCATCTCTATTTGAAAATAGGGTTTGCAAAAAATTATGAAGGAAATTAGAAAAGGAAATACAGAAAGTCACCCACAGTCCTTTGAAAAAATCGGATCATTTAAACTGCCATATTTTGCTTGCAACACTATGTTTACCAGCAAAAAATGGACTGTGTGCGCAAATCAGAAAATCATGTTTTTTGGCACAAAGAAAAAATCTCTGGCGTCACCAAGTTCCAGAGCTTCATCTTGAACGCATTCCCAAAAAAAGAATCGGCTGAGAAAGTCCGATCCA
Source organism: Notodromas monacha (assembly GCA_905338405.1). Classification (NCBI taxonomy): domain Eukaryota; kingdom Metazoa; phylum Arthropoda; class Ostracoda; order Podocopida; family Cyprididae; genus Notodromas; species Notodromas monacha. The sequence goes on from CAJPEX010000614.1 coordinate 20,468, forward strand.
CAAAAAAAAACATAAACGGAGGACTCTTTTTACTTGAACAGATCGTCTTTCCAGACACATGCGAAGCAAGTGCATTGAACAAAAGCGTTATTCGCAGCAAAAACTAGAGAGAGCTCATACGATCTGACAATTGAGAGCCACAGAAAGCATTCTTCAGCAACGGCAAGCCAGGAATGAGTAATTCAACTGTAGCGAATATGCTGACGATGGGGTTTCAACATTTTTTTCAGGGATCCCGTAGGATAAACGCCGTCTTACTGACTTAAGTGGATCAAGGCGGAACTCTTACGGCGGAATTAATTTCAGCACGAATCCTGAATAAGGTAATCAATGGCTGGAAATGACTCGGATCTGGGCTGGACGTGATATTCACGCAGTAGGAAAATAGTGCACCGATACTTTTGTTACTTGACCTGCATGACTGAGGCAAAACCGTGACGTTTTATTTTCTAGCAACGTAACAACAAAAAAGGTATGCCGATGCAGAAGCAAGCAGAAAACTTCTTGTGGCTGACCACGAGCGTGACGTTGAAGTATCACAACTCGGTCCAAATAAATTGTCCACCCGTGGAACGAGCGGTTTACTTCTCATCCTCACGTTACATCCTGCACAGCGACTGGCTCCGAACAAAACCGCCTGAACAATAGAATTTTCCGACCCATTGATCCCTTGGGACGAATTTTCGTGAAATTGCCCAAAAGCCGTGGCCCCGTTCGGCGACGAGCAGGCGGAAGTTTAACGAACGATGATCCTGATCTGTTTTTCTTCCATTATGTGTCTGTCGATGGCGTGGAACCGATCATTTGTTCTCCCCGTGACATCTAGTCCGATTTTTCCGCCGAATCAGAGCACTAAGTGCTGCTTTGATGCTGAACCCGCTTCGCCTTGACTGATGACCATTTGCTGGACATCATTTGCCAACTGGCTCCGTTGCTTTATTGGTTTTCCTACATGTTTCTCCGTCATCGAGCAAAATTTCCTGTCCAAATTTTCCGAATAATTTTCTGACAAGCCTCATTCTAGAAACATGACTCCATCACTCCTGGAGCGTGTATTATGCGTTCAAAGAAGTATTGTAGTCTCCTTTCCCATGAGCATTCATAAATTCAATTTCGAAGCGAATAATCGCCGCGTTCCCCCGAAATAAGGCATGGTAATAAAATAAGCCCTGACACTTTTTTCGAACACTTCGTATGCATGAGCCTAATACATTGAGATCATATTAGATGCTGAAAAAGAGACTCTTTCTCAGTCTGCAGTTAGATAGCTGCCTTATGAAATGCCTTTTTCTTTAAATTTCCTCATTTTTTGGAACTGATATTGCTCGACGACTCCTTGAACCGATGTTTTGAAACTCTTAAAGCGCATTCTAGCCATATAATATAATTTAGGAGTATTCTTGCATTTTTATTTCAAAATTTTACCCGGCGTAAAAAAAAATTCTAGTCGCATGTTTTCATACGATATGAATACAATGTCTATTTAATTTATGTGAAAATATACGTGCAGTAATATTTCCACAGAAAGCTGTGTTCTAGTCGTACGTTAGGTTGTTTTAGTTTACGTTTAGGGGACTCGAATCGTTCTCAAAAAAATGTCATCGACAAGTTCGGCTTGTTCTATTCCCGAATCATAAACACGCTCTTCCTGGAAATTATTTTTCCCGCGTGCTTTTGAGCAGCTGGGTAGTAAACGTCAGGTTTCATAAAAGCCCAGGGAGGGAACCCAGCTTTGAACAGCGGGATAAAAAAAAAGTGAAAGTAGAGAAGCAATTAGCCGCAGGTTGGATAACGCGATTGCGTGATCGGTTTCGCAGTACCCAAGCCGGGACAGAAACCAGCTGTCGGGCACCACCCAGGTTGAAAACCCGCGTCCGAGTCAAGTCACCCTGCGAAGACACGGACATTAATATTTCCTATTCATCCTCCGAGTCACCATGCTGTCCGAATAAGGGCCAACGTTTTCGTCTAAGGTTCTCCGAGACATGGTCCCATATGCTGACGGGGATTAAATCGACGAAAATGACGACGTAGGGTCTCGGTGGAAGTCATCCGGTTCGATTCCGGCAGGTAATAGATCTTCGGTCATTATTCCGGGGTCGGATGGGCGATGAGTCGCGGCTGTGGTGGACCGGGCACAGATGGACAATGAGCGTGAGACGATGATACGGCAGGACCGGACTAAACAGAGAATAATGCAAATCACCGGAGCATCCAAGAACAGCGAATTTGAGACCGGATTTCTTCCAGAAAGCCGGAGATCCTGGACAGCCGATCCGTCACGGTTCCAAGCGCCGTTGCCGCGTCTCTTCCGGCACCGTTGACTCTTGTTTCTCGATCTGTGTGAATTGCCCGCTTTTCGAGAGCAAAAAATGCATCATTTTTCGACGAAATACTTGTAGAAGAAATCAAGCAAGGGGAAGGAGGAAATTGCGCGTCAGTCGCTCTGAGTGATTTTTTTGTGCTTTTCCGAGTCTTTTTTAGTTCTCGTGATCGTTTTTGAACTTTTGTCCAGGAAGACTCCAACGCGCGTTTGATGCGTCTCATAAAGTCATATTACGGCAGCTTTGACTCTTGTGCTTGATTTGTGAAAAACGCTCACTTTTCGTTGACGAGAACCGACGATTCTTCGCGAAATATTAAAAATATTAGGATTAAAAAGTATGAGTGAGGGAATCATGTACAGTATTATTCGCCTCGGAATGATATTTCGCATTTCGAACAGGCTTTTGTAGCTCGCGTTTTAGTTGTCAAGCATTTACAAAATAGGTTCGAAGTGACGTTGCCCCCCATGGCTTATCTCGTGTCCTCGATCACGCAGTAATTGTCTCAATTTTTAGTGGTGTAACAAGTTGAAGACATCCGTTTATTGACATCGCGCTTGCATTCTTCGCTTCAAAATGGTGCCTAGAAAAAGTCGTATACACATCTAGACGGAACATGACCTTCGTAAACCAGCCTAATTTTATCTGACATGTTTCTCCGAATCTAGTGCGATTCGCCGTAACGCATGGCTTCTGTGCTAAATCTGTAATTAAATTTCGGACTGAACAAGCACTTCGATTCTCAATAGGAATTTATATTCATTTCCTGAAGAGTTCCCGAAGAAGAATTCCTTCGAAACAGGGAAACGCTGGGAAACTGAGCAGGAAATCGGGCACAACGAATAGCGGTACCGATGCAAACCTTCGACGTCACGATGCATAGCAAGTACTGAACTGCGCCACCGAATCAATGATGGCAGTCGGGCGAAAAGTTCGCGATGGAATTGCATGATTGACGAGGTCTGGCCCATTCGCGGTGCAACGGGTTCAACCAACTTTCGGTGAAAAATTCAGGGCATCAGGATATGCGAGCCGCAAGTACTCCCGCGAGCTTCTGAAAAGGTACCGAGTAGCGATCAGAGAGAAATATAGACGGAAATCGCGGGATTCGATTACCGAGTTCACTTTGTTTTCCGCCGCGGGCGGCCGGAAATTGCATATAACATCGGGGCCCGCTGCCGAGACCTCAAAACTCCATGAAATCAATGCCTCGCAGCCGGGAAACTCCTTAATTGTCCTCGCTGTGGGTCCATTCTTTTCCGCGACGGTTTTGTCTTTCCTGTTCCTATGTCGAGGAGACTCCGGGGGGCTCTTGGAAAAAAGGTGCACAATTGCACCCACTTCATCCAAAGTTCCGGTGAAGTTCAGGTGATTTCATTCGGTTGTTGTCGACGTTGATGGGCACCGGCCATATCATATTAATTTGGGCTCTGACGCAGCGGTTATTTTTGGTCACCGTGGCTCTACGCACCAGTGGACTTTTCTTGGTCTGGGCGGAAACATGCTCTTCGGCTGTCAATTTGCGATTCCTGTCCCTTCATCCCTGTCACCTGTTCATTGCTTTTCAATGTCACTAACTAACTTCCGTTCCCAGCGTTTGCCCGGTCTTGACTCTTGAGGCACAAGTGTGGTTTCCCTTTGCTTCAAACGCGAGGAATTGATTGGAATGCACTGGAGTTGAACTCATATCCTTCGTGATGATGGCCGAATGTGCTTCGATCGGATACTCAAAGACACAATAGAAAATAAATGAAGTAATATTTAAAAAAAAAACTGAAAAATGACCTGGCATAAAGCCGAACACATTTCGGCACTTACATGAGCACCAGCACGCCCACCGTGATTATATTTGGTGACATTTGCCCAAAATCCATTCTCTGCATAACCTGCAAGCCCCAGTGTTTAGAAATTTTGCGGACCTAATTTTCAATATTGTTTTCCTGCATAAGTCATGGGGTGAAAAATGACTGCACAGGATTTTCATTCCGTTTCGGTTGAAGTATAAGATGCACTTCTTTCCCGCCCCATTGCACAGAAAAACTAGGTTTCGACAAGTATTGCAGTCTCATCTTATACTGGCCAATGCTCGAGATGATGAGCTATCTTCTAGAACAATGGAAATTAAACCCTGAGCTCTCATTTCCATCTCACAAAAAGTAACGCTGCTGACTCTTTTTTCATTGATCTTGATGTCAAAGTAGTTTTCCATTTTTCGTGTGCATGCACTGTCCTGTACTGCGTACAATCCTATATTTTCAATTTTTTGTCTACTCTGCATTCTGCGTGTTTATTCAAAAAATAACCGATCCCGGAAAATTATTTCCAAGTAAAAGTCAGTGTTGCCAATACAGTACTTGAAAAATGTGATATTCTTTTGTAGGCCGCACCGCTACAAACGATGGACGCCTTTTTTAAGATAATAGTACTGTACAATATGTCTCACGCCGCACTATTTGATGCTCCAAAAGGGAAACAAACAAAATTTGGAAGTGAAAGTTATATGAAATCAGTCATTGCTTAGTTGGCAAGCTAGTGAGTGCCCCAAAATATGACTTTCTGAACACTTATAATAAAACGTTCGGAGATGAGAAAAACATTCCCGGTTTCGATCACATATGAGCAGCGATTTCCTGCCAAGATTTTAATTTCTTCCGGACAGAAATAACTGCCCAGAATCGAGATGATGTATGTAGTCGCACAAACACGGTTATTTTTCCTCAAAAATATTTTCCAAAAATCGGCATTGTGTCCATCATGCACTTCTTCGGCGCGGAGAGTTGAGAGCAGTTGAGGCAATAGGTTTCGGCTAGGCTATAATGCGAATTAGAGATTCCATCTGAAGTTGGCGACGAATTGAAAGTAAATGCAGATTTTTTAATGCTCTTTGTCTTACTTTTGTTTACTTCGTAGGGCGTTTAAATCAGGAGCTCGGCGAAGAAAGACCTCCGCAAAGGGTCTGGGAAATTATAATCGAAACGGATCCGATTGAACCCCGAGCTCCGGCTGGGCTTGAAAAGCGGGGGGCACAATTTGCTCATTAGTCAAGCAATGAACAGCCGTGATTAGGATGCATTGTACAGCAGTCTGGTGGGAGGGGGGGGGGGGTGCTACCATGAATACTTGATGTAGGGTGACCCGCGTACACGGCGGCGGCGGGAATCCCTATTTGTGCACGCGTTCTGCGGAGCACGCGCCCGATTAAATCCCGATACCTCATACCCGATTCACCCGCGGTGGGTTGCCCATCCCTGGGTTTCGACCGGACTTGTGACTAGTTATGATCGAGTCCGAATCCCGGAGCAGCGAGGGTTTTGTAATCCGCGACACCCTCAATCTGGGGCAAGCAAAGCCGAGGCCATCAGAAGTTTTTAGATGAGGACGAGTGCTGTCATTGCAGAACTTTTTCGAGTTCCACGAACTTTTCCTCACGCCCGAATAAACGAGCTGCGCAGTTAGACCGGGTCGCAGGAAAATTTCCCGTCATTCCATTTTATTTTCCGTAGCAGACGGTTCCAGGGAATGTATTCGTTTGATCAGAGTAAGAAGTTCTTTCCTCATCAACCTCGAATGGGCATTTTACGTTTTCCACACGTTCCGTTTCGTCATAATATGAAATTTTCACGTTCGAGCGAACGAATCGCTGAGCAATATACTGTACGTTGTTAGATTCACCAGATAACATCACGTTCCAATTCCATTCCTTCTCCGGAGTGTCTCCACAATCTTTGCAGACATGAATTCAAGACAACGATTTTCTTTAACTGGGTTTTTAAAATTAGCAAAACCAGCTTAGCACTTACATTGGAGTACGACAGAAAACCTATATACTCGGAGGATAGTTTCGGTTTTATAATTAATGATAGACCGTCTTCAAACGGTATTAAATTGTTTTAATCAGCAAAAAACGCATTTCTTGACCAGAATGTAATTCGGCTTCATACAGTGTTTCATGTCTGCCAAACAAAATTGTGCTTTTACGAATTTTCTCCTTTCTCCTTTACAGTTGATGATTGATCTTTTGGTACTTGTTAGTTTGTGATACTGTAAGACGAATGCTTCATGTTGATTAAAAGCAATCAATCAATGATGAGGGCGGACCATTTAAAAAAATTGGGTTTTCTCACAGAGCACTGAGTATTAGCGAAATTTTATCGCAACAGGAATGCCTATTTTTTCTTCGTCCTGTCAAGAAATGCATAAGAAAGATATTTTCTCGCGACCCTGAAATATCATTCACAATTTTAAGCAATCGAAATGATTCCTGGTAAACTGCTGAAATTAAAAGACTTGAGTAACTATGAAGACCCCTTTATATACCACTCTAATATTATAAGAAAGCACAAGGCAAAGTTCTCCACAGAGTTATTTTTTAATGATCCTGCTAGTCGTACCAGTGTAAATAACAATAAAATGGTGCCCCATTCAAAGTAAAATTTGATGAGTAAAATTTGATGCGTGAGGTTTTTATTCACGTGTTAGCTGACCAGGAAAAAAAGGAGCTCAATCATGCGTCTATTTTTTTCTGGTTCACCGCGAAGCAAAATGATTCTGAAATTGTTTATTCCGCAAAAGGCTTTTTATTTTATTAGGTTCTTGAAGGATCAGTCATCTCACGGGAAGATTGACGGGAACACTGAAACTTTCCAGTAGCAGCTTTCAGATGCAAGTATTTTATATGAGAATGCTCAGGTGAATGTAAGAGGACCGCACACGAAGATCATATCTAGGGAGGGATATTTATGCCGGGTCATTTGACGGTCTTTACCGGCTGTGAGGATCATATTTAGCAAATATTAGCGCGGGCACAGGGGTGGGAAAAAAGCGAGAGGAAAAAAAAAAAAAGAGGTGATGCGGTATCTATTCAAGGCGCACTGTGGATGTGCTCCCTAATTCCGTCCGTTTCATGCGTCAGCGTCGAATCGTTTTGTCACCCGAAATAAGCCGGAGGTTTCAAAGCCCCCTGATTACCAGAACTGCGGTTAGCGTCGATGTCATCGGGGGGTTTGCGGCATTTTCCGATGACGAAAATGCATTCTACGCATCCCGTCACAGGCCGCGTGTCCCAGGCCCTGATTCTGATCGCAAGACTGAGCACAATCCTCTCGCTCGTCACCACCGAAAATAAGAAGAAAGAGAAGGGAAAAAGATTGCGACGGGACGCTGAAAACTTTTTTAGTCTCGGCGCCTCGGCTTTGATGGAGTTTAATACCGCGTGTTCGGTAAGCCTAGTGGGACTTAAGCTTTAATTTGCCAGGCCCGAAGCTTTAAACCAGAGTAATAAGTAGGTTGAATAGCAAACTACTCGCTGAAAGTAGGAGTGTTGGCAATGCGCTCAGAATCGGAGAGGAAAATAGCATTCTATGCCTCTCTCATGGTTTTGAATCTAATGTAAATCACAGAAAAAAAATCACTCGTAAATTTAATGTTTTATGACAGCCTCCCGGAGATTTAATCATTCTCCAGGAAACTGCATTTCGAATTCCTATAACGTTCTCAATTTTTATTAACTCAAGCGAACGACAACTAGCATCCATAAGCATCCCTAAGTCATAAATTTTGCTGATAAGATTGCCCGTCTCTGAAATGAATAACCGAAAACTATTAAATACATTACTATCAAGCATGTTTTTGGATGTTCAAATGTTTTCGTCAACGCGATTGCTTCACATGATATTATCTGTGTACTAAGTTTCTGAGCAAATATCCTTGAAACGACTGGGGTTTCAATAGCACACTGCATGGGAAACCTACAGTAACTCGAGACCATGCACATTGAGCAAGACGTGCACCACAATTTCCGTAGCTAAATTTGCAGAAAGAAACCTCGCTCTGTGTAAGCTGCATAAATCAGTTTTTTTCCGGCCAACAATTAAACTTTTTCAAACTAATTGATGAATTTTGCTCGGATAATTATTCCCCTTGACCAGGACGCTTGTGACTTTTTCTTCTTCTTATCTTTTTGCCCCGAACAGTGACTGCCGTATTACTTGTATCCATTTCACAAGTTTTAAAACTTTAAAATGCTGATTTTCTTCAAAATCTTTAAACCTGTGTATCATGCGCTACTCTTCTGCATCCCTAAAAAATGGTGCGGTGCTTGGGTAAAAGTACTGTGATGTGCTTGTGTAAATGAACCCATGTTAATTTACTATAGGTTTTCTTTAGTCAACCCCAGATTGAGCAACTTCTTGCTTACGAAGAGAAAGTTGAACTCGACTCCAAAACCAGCACCCGTAAAAAAAAATTAACGAGATGAAAATATTCTTTCATCATTATATATGTGACTCTCTCTACAACGGAATTCTCTCTACAACGAATTTATTCTGATCCCTTGAATTTTGTTGCAGAGAACCCCAATAACATGGGGAAATTTCTGGTCCCTATGGGACGAGAAAAATTTGACATATGCAGTGAATCTCCTTGTGGGCTAGATCGTTGTAGAGAGACTCAACTGGTAACATATTTTTCTGATCCGGAGAAATGTTCCAAAGAAGAGTTTTCGATGATAGTCCGGCTCAAATACCGGTTGAATGCACCTACAAATTAGCAAAACTTTATTTTCTCGCATTGGTGCGGTGCAATTTCAACAGTCAATCTACTTCTGATTCCAACCCGAGAAGAAAGATTTAATGAGTATTCAAAAACGGTTCAAATAGGGTATAATAAAAAAAAATTGCGTCTGTTTTAAATCCATGTACAGTATAAAATTCTCACCCAATCGAAGCACACGACCTATACAGAAGCTATGAACCAACCCGCCATGTGCCCTAATCTTCTGGATCGCAATAGTTTGCGAAGTCAGAGAAGCAATGCGTTTTCCGACGCTGTGAATCGCCAGGATTATAATTTTGCGAAAGGTCGCGGGAATACACGACCTCGGACTAAAAGTTTGCGTCTCTATTTCAAGGTGGAGAAACGAATGCACGTGAAATCAATCCAGATCTTAATACAAAACGAAACCAGAATAAGCGGGAGGTTAGAATTTCTTGAAAGCAATAGTCATAAACGATGCGGGATCCATTCTTTCGGCCATGTGTTGCGAATACTCATCGCGACCCAGGAAACCGCATACAAAAGCCGCAATATCCTGTATTGCCACGGGATAAATCGGGACCGGTAGGACCACGAGGGGGGAAATTGTCCGCGATTTGATAACCACCACCTGCATGGGAAATAAATTTCTGAACCAGAAATTGAAGCTATTACACGCGACCGCAATGCGATTATTGATTATTGCTCGGAATTATTCGCTCCTCGGTCCAGCGACCAACACCGAAGGCCGCATGAGACCCGGCGACGTTAATGACCAGTATTGATCATTTCTGCCATGGACTCAAGGTCGGATCTCTGGCCGCGGTGTGGGAAAGTCGTAGCTGTCACTGAGAGTGTTTCATCTTGGCTGCTGGCACAAAAGCAGGGAAACGCTCAAAATAACAGTGTAGTCCCGACTAATTGTGAACAGCGCAACAGGCAGCAAATTTTCCTTACGAATCTTGAAAAAATCTNTGCGGTATCTATTCAAGGCGCACTGTGGATGTGCTCCCTAATTCCGTCCGTTTCATGCGTCAGCGTCGAATCGTTTTGTCACCCGAAATAAGCCGGAGGTTTCAAAGCCCCCTGATTACCAGAACTGCGGTTAGCGTCGATGTCATCGGGGGGTTTGCGGCATTTTCCGATGACGAAAATGCATTCTACGCATCCCGTCACAGGCCGCGTGTCCCAGGCCCTGATTCTGATCGCAAGACTGAGCACAATCCTCTCGCTCGTCACCACCGAAAATAAGAAGAAAGAGAAGGGAAAAAGATTGCGACGGGACGCTGAAAACTTTTTTAGTCTCGGCGCCTCGGCTTTGATGGAGTTTAATACCGCGTGAAGCCATTCGGATCACCCTGAATTCGAAATTAAACGGTCCGGGCTTCGAAATTTGGTCTCATTATTCATCCAACTTATCGTTTGATGAGCGACTTTCATCCTCACAACCGTTACGCGAGTCTTAGCCGGAGGAAAATAGCATTCTATGCCTCTCTCATGGTTTTGAATCTAATGTAAATCACAGAAAAAAATCACTCGTAAATTTAATGTTTTATGACAGCCTCCCGGAGATTTAATCGTTCTCCAGGAAACTGCATTTCGAATTCCTATAACGTTCTCAATTTTTATTAACTCAAGCGAACGAAAACTAGCATCCATAAGCATCCCTAAGTCGTAAATTTTGCTGATAAGATTGCCCGTCTCTGAAATTAATAACCGAAAACTATTAAATACATTACTATCAAGCATGTTTTTGGATGTTCAAATATTTTTGATTGCTTCACATGATATTATCTGTGTACTCAAGTTTCTGAGCAAATACCCTTGAAACCACTGAGGGTTCAATAACACACCTCTAACACACTTCATGGGAAACCTGCAGTAACTCGAGACCATGCACATTGAGCAAGACGTGCACCACAATTTCCGTAGCTAAATTTGCAGAAAGAAACCTCGCTCTGTGTAAGCTGCATAAATCAGTTTTTTTCCGGCCAACAATTAAAATTTTTGTAACTAAATGATGAATTTTGCACGGATAATTATTCCCCTTGACCAGGACGCTTGTGAGTTTTATTTTATTTTTTATTATCTTTTTGCCTCGAACAGTGACTGCCGTATGACTTGTATCCATTTCACAATTTTTAAAACTTTAAACTCCTGATTTTCTTCAAAATCTTTAAACCTGTGTACCATCCACTACTCTTCTGCATCCCTCAAAAAAGGTGCGGTGCTTGGGTAAAAGTATGTGATGTGCTTGTGTAAATGAACCCATGTTAATTTACTATAGGTTTTCTTTAGTCAAACCCAGATTGAGCAACTTCTTGCTTACGAAGAGAAAGTTGAACTCGACTCCAAAACCAGCACCAATCAAAAAAAAATTAACGAGATGAAAATATTCTTTCATCATTATATATTTGACTCTCTCTACAACGGAATTCTCTCTACAACGAATTTATTCTGATCCCTTGAATTTTGTTGCAGAGAACCCCAATAACATGGGGAAATTTCTGGCCCCTATGGGACGAGAAAAATTTGACATATGCAGTGAATCTCCTTGTGGGCAAGATCGTTGTAGAGAGACTCGACTCGTAACATATTTTTCTGATACGGGGAAATGTTCCAAAGAACAGTTTTCGATGAGTCCGGCTCAAATACCAGTTGAATGCACCTACAAATTGGCAAAACTTTCTTTTCTCGCATTGGTGCGGTGCAATTTCAACAGTCAATCTACTTCTGATTCCAACCCGAGAAGAAAGATTAAATGAGTATTCAAAAACGGTTCAAATAGGGTATAATAAAAAAAAAATTGCGTCTGTTTTAAATCCATGTACAGTATAAAATTCTCACCCAATCGAAGCACACGACCTATACAGAAGCTATGAACCAACCCGCCATGTGCCCTAACCTAATCTTCTGGATCGCAATAGTTTGCGAAGTCAGAGATGCAATGCGTTTTCCGACGCTGTGAATCGCCAGGATTATAATTTTGCGAAAGGTCGCGGGAATACACGACCTCGGACTAGAAGTTTGCGTCTCTATTTCAAGGTAGAGAAACGAATGCACGTGAAATCAATCCAGATCTTAATACACAACGAAACCAGAATAAGCGGGAGGTTAGAATTTCTTGAAAGCAATAGTCATAAACGATGCGGGATCCATTCTTTCGGCCATGTGTTGCGAATACTCATCGCGACCCAGGAAACCGCATACAAAAGCCGCAATATCCTGTATTGCCATGGGATAAATCGGGACCGGTAGGACCACGAGGGGGGAAATTGTCCGCGATTTGATAACCACCACCTGCATGGGAAATAAATTTCTGAACCAGAAATTGAAGCTATTACACGCGACCGCAATGCGATTATTGATTATTGCTCGGAATTATTCGCTCCTCGGTCCAGCGACCAACACCGAAGGCCGCATGAGACCCGGCGACGTTAATGACCAGTATTGATCATTTCTGCCATGGACTCAAGGTCGGATCTCTGGCCGCGGTGTGGGAAAGTCGTAGCTGTCACTGAGAGTGTTTCATCTTGGCTGCTGGCACAAAAGCAGGGAAACGCTCAAAATAACAGTGTAGTCCCGACTAATTGTGAACAGCGCAACAGGCAGCAAATTTTCCTTACGAATCTTGAAAAAATCTGCCGCCGCATCTGAAAAATTTCTCCAGATATGGAAACTCTGCAAAAGTTTCCAGAAAATGAAAGAATGCTACAAAATTGTTTACCACACATTGAGCTATTAGCATTGACAAAAAGTCAAAATAATTCATTATGAGCTACTAGCATTGACAAAAAGTCAAAATACTTCATTTCATTGATGTAATCTAATTTTTTCATTCCAAAACAGGTTGTTCGTGTGCTTCTGTTTTTATGGTTTTTACTAACTGTGCATAATACAGAAATGCAGCTTGACCTTATATTTTGAGATTTATTCTTGGAGCGTCAAAAGTGCAGATTCTGCGTGGGTTTCTTCTGCAAAGTTTCTTTTTCTGTCCGTGGATTAAAGTTATGAATTTTTAATTTTGCAAGATTTTTCCCATGTTACAATGAAACATACTGAACATTTATCCAACATGCAGATGTTTTGACGTATGAAGACAGCCTGGACATTCAATTGCAATTGAAACTATGGAATTCTTATTACAGTATTTGAAAGAATATTGAATGAGCTTCCACTTAAGGTGTCAATTTCAATCTCGTAGATTGAAATATTGAAAATTATCCATTTTTGTAATGTCTTCTGAGGCTAGACAACCCAGTTTACAATACCTGTAAGTAAATATTGTAAATACCACAGGGTATGGTATTGGACATGAAATAATGTATATTCCTGCTCATTCTTATTTCTGATGACAAATTTTAGAAAAAAATAAAGAAGTGAATTATCTTCAAATGTCCCATTTCCCGAATTTTATCTCGAAGTACAGTAACCCCCTGGAAAATTTACGTATTGTACAAAATCACGATTTGGCGAAGTAACCTGTGGGCTGACGTTGAGCGAGTGGCCTGCGTATAAACTCGTATGGTTCGGCCGAGGGTATAATTGGCCCAAAACGGCGGGCCGGTGAGAGTCCGGGGGGTTCAATTACCCATGCAAATCCATCGTTTTAATGACGAGCGTAGTCACGATGACGTCCGGATTTTCCCTCCTCTCCCGCTGAGGAAGTGAAATCGCGATATTGTTTCCGGAATGAATTGCGGAACTCGCGAGCGCCCGCTCCTGTTTTCATGAATCAACGGGGTCCAATAAACGCGTGGAAAATTGGCCAGCGGGGTGTCACAAAAATCACCGCCGGTCTTCCCCCGGATATCACCGACTGCGCTTCAGCGTTTTATTCCCCCGGGGCGTTCCGCCGATGATAAAGGCCTTCCCGAAGAGGGGCAATGTAACGAATACGCTCATGAATAAGTTGCCCGACCCTCAACATCATCGTCCTACAGGCTTTTGACACATATGCGGGGCAATTTTATAAAAGAGCAGAGGATCAAATCAAGTCAGCGGAAGATTCCCGCACTCATCCCCAGCACCCCAATAAATTCGAAATTTTTCCCTCATCATCTGCCTTGTTGCTTCCCGCCTGTCAGAGTCGAACACGTTCTCCCTTTTAGCGCCTTATTGTTTCAACATTTCACCAGCGTTCTAAAATGGAGAGTTCGAGGCTTATTTTGTCATCCCTGGTCAGTCATCTGATGCATTTTTCCTGCATTTTTCAACATAAAATCTGTCTCTTCATAAATAAAACGAAGCGCTTCTGAATTCAGCGTTCAAGAAAAAATTGGTGATTTTATTCGAACTGTTATTGGTTGGCAGGAAATCTACTTCGCTGTTCAGCAATTTACAAAAACAACGGCATACTCCTCAAAGAAGATGAGACTAACATCCATTGTCTTCGAATGATTACGAAAGATCTTTTTCCTCATTAAACAGAACTATCTGTCGTGACCACTTGAGACATTTTCGCCTGGCCTGAGGTATATTTTTTCCATGGTCCCTCTGTTTAAAGCGATGCCTTTTGTCATAAGTTGGAATGTGGACACTCTGCAAAACAATTTTCTGTTCACTGATAATGTCGTTCTCAGTCGTTCGTGTTGAGAGTTCCAAAGGGCTGCTCAAATGCTTGAAGATTAGGAGAATCCACAAAATGAGCAAATCAAATGACTAAGAAACTTATCATAGGACAGTACTGGAGAATCAAATGTTCGTGCATTGTGTGACCGGTGAGTAGGAACCTCAATGAATGCTTACCGATAACATGCCGACAATTCAAACCCCAAAATAATTGGCTAAGTATCCCAACCAATAGCTTTATAGCACGGTATTCCATGAAGTGCTGCGCCATTCGAAGAAGTTAGATAACGAAATTTTTGGTAGTCCTGGCTGACCATTACCGTAAGGTACTGTAAGCAATTCTTCTTCAATTAACTGTATTCCATTTACAGTATTTTCATATGTTTTTCTGTCCCTTGATTTCAGAATACAAATTGTGGAATAATGCTTACTGTTGAAAATTGTTTTTTTGAAGGGACTAATGCGTCTTTCTCAAATCGTTCGATCGCCTACTTTTTCAAAAATGCTTGTATTATTTGTTATTTCATCAGAAAAAACGTTCCAGTCATCGTACATTTTCATTTTTCTTCGTCACGGCAATGAACGCGATGAGAAAATACTGTACCCAGAAGTAAGAACACGGAAACACAGCAAAATTTAAACCATTGGAACTGGCGATTTGTTCAAAACATTCACTTAAAGATACAATTTTGATTTTATAGTCGAACCTATCTAAGTCGAATTTCATGGGACCAGCGAAAAATTTCGAGTTGGGGAAACGAGCATTTGTGCTGTGGGAAAGAAAATCTACAGATGATCTTATATGGTGATATTCTAGACTTTAACTTGCTTCCTAAATGAGTTGACATGATACTGAACTTCCAAGAAAGGGTTTATTTCCCAACTTAGTCATTCACTTCCGTTCAAAACACACCACGTTACAATTTTTATTATTTTTCCCTTTCCTGTGTCAATAAATCAATCGCCAAAAGACCTTCAGAAAATTTGATGCATGGAGGTTTGAAGGGGAAAGCCCTTGAGATATGGAGGTTTTCAATGCATTGTTTCCGAAGGGGTAATTCATACACAGGGTTTGAAAAAGATAGAAATAGGGCGTTTTTTGACTTACAGAGGTTTGAGTTATTAAGGTTCAACTGCGTTTGTCCTTTGTTCAAATTTTGATTGAAGGTGCAGATATTCATTTTATTGATTGATAGATAAATATGCTTTATTTGCTGCTTGTCAGCATTCACAAGGCTCAAAACATGTTGCCCCATCCCCCGCCTCCACCCACACAAATCCATTCAAAATAGAAAAAAAAATACATCGCAGTACAGTACATATCAAATTAATGAATTATTTGATTGGCCCTTTTTGACAAATGAAGCACAATACCAGGCAATTAGTAAGCCCAATTTGAAGCACAAGATACTCAGCCTGTTCTCAGATGATTATCAATCGCCTAAAAAAGTTGGGAAGAATATTTATAAATTTATAATTTTTGCTGGTGCTTCGTGGGTAAGCCGCGATTCATTTCAGGTCTGGACTGGATGCGAAGACGCGGGATTGAGTGCGGTTTCTGCATGCGAGCCGACTCTGCAGTAATGAGAGCACTGCAGCAGAACGAGGCCCAGGAAGAGAGCAGGAAACGGAGATGGGACAAAGTCATCTAATGCTCGGCATGGGCGGTGATCAATCTCACCTCCGTTGCGCTTATTTCGTTTCCCTTGTCGATCAAATATGTACTCGCTTCAGTGCCCCTCGCATATGGTAGTACAGTACATAGGCAAGTGTATTCCGAGACGGCCCCGCGGATCTCCGCTCCTCCCCGAAGAGAAATTCTCGCATCAAGGGGGACGGTGAATTCTGAGTTGAAAGACGACAAACGCGAATATCGCAACAATTGAGTTACAGTATTTCCTGGAGTGCCACATCATCCACCTTTTTTTTTTTTCGATCGGGGAGAGAAATTGGGCGTGCGTCATAACCTGGAAACCAAACCCAAACGAACTTTTCTAAAGCTAGTTTATTTTCAACTGGAGCAATCCTTTTGAAAAAAAATAGTAAATGAAAAAAACTGACACGACGTCCATTAGAGTCGAAATTCACAAATTCTGATTTCTAGGCATCTGAATGTTTCAATTGTTGTACACAGTGACCTGGGATGTGCATCATACACGGGCAAAGATTTATTCTTGAATTTTCGAGGCAAAAAAAATGAAAATAAAAGTGCGCATCTCACATGCGGGGCACGTGATACGTGTAGTAGGAACTTGGTTTCCAGACCACTCCTTGTTTACATCTCCTAGAATTTTGCAATTTCGATTCACAGAAATCTGTGTGCGCTTGTAAAATCCTGGAAATTTCATAAACTTTCCATCGTCCGGGTTTTCCAGGATACATCGGACGATTGCATCTTTCACCCGTCCACAACAGAGACTGGATTTTCTTCCAAATTTGATCACCACGCATTTCAAATTTCAAATAATATTGCAATGGTACGAGTATAACTGAAATCAAGAACTATTTTTACATCTACATTACAGGTACTGTACTTCAAAGAAGGGGAGGCATTAACGATGGGGGCACAGTGAGAAGTTCTACAATAATTGTACAGCAAGGCAACAAAAGTGCAAGTCACAACGGTTTCTCTGGGTACTCACGTGGGTTATTGAGGTCAAAGATTGAATTGGAAAGTGGATGAACTTATTTGCTGAGTTTAGAAAGGCGTGGGATCTTCATCTTGCTTACAAATAACAGTTGCCTCAACCGTGATATTCGTAGCATGAACTAGATCAACTTCTTGCTTCCTAATCGACATATTGTATCCTAATAACCTTCTCATTTGGCATGACGGTAATTGCCAAGATGTATTCCATTGGAATGTTATTGTAAGGTCTAGTAAATGTTCCCAGAGCAGATTTTTCAACTATTTGAATTCCTTTTTGAAATTAAACAGATTCGAATTCGTAAAACCGGCAGGTGTGGCATGTGATAGGTTAAGATTTCCCCTCGCAATAATGAAGCCCACTAACAACTTTCCTTTATTTTTGTTTCTTGGAGACGATTGATGAACCCTCCTTTTCAAGATTATCTGAGACAAAAATGAGGCTTAGTTTTTTAAGCAAAAAAGTAAAAATGTAAGCGGTAATCTCGCTTAAACATTTATTCCTGACCTATGTCATCCTCTACTGATTCTCTCTCAACATGTTTGAGAGCGATTGATTCTCGAGAAATTCGAGAATACGTCAGTGGGCTACGGATAAAGAAAATCCGGGGAAACGCATCGTATCGTATCGAAATTTCCATTTCCAAAAGTGGATGTTCAGGCAACTTCGTCGGTTCATTCGCACCCGAGCCCTGATCCAAGGACGATAGATATAAAAATAAAGAAGGCCGTTTAGCCCCAAGGCAGGAACGTGTCCCACGATCGAGCTTCGAAGCACACACACACACACAGTATTCTCCCGAGTTCATACGTCGGTGGAATGCCAGAATTCGGCCCGACAAGCCATAATTTGTCTTCGTCAGCCCGGGGTCGTCAAAAAAAACGGTTCCGGTGTGTGTTCCCCTGCACGGGGAAGGACAAGCGTGAAATACCAGTCCGGCGTGCGGGAATGATGCGACATGATACCATCGCGAAGCATGCCAACGCCATTCATACGTGGATCAAATGGCGACTTACGTCTTTTTATTTATTTATTTTTTATGTTTTTCCTTGGCAGTGAAATGGGACGCGAGGGAGGGTCGGGAGGAATTCGAACGACTATCTATTTCATTTTATTTTTTTGCGAAGGATACTCATCAAATCTGTTCACTTTTAACTCGCTAAGCTCCTCGTGATTTATCTCAACGTAAACGTCGATGCCGCTTCATCAAATGCGTAATTTCTTGACCGAAAACTGTTTTCTATTTTCATTCATGTCGAGTATTCAAGTACAGTACAGTACAGTACAGAATAGGGCTGTACGATGTCAGCTTGACGTAGCACATTAAGTTGGACTAAACGTTTTAAACCAAACTTTCACAAATAGACCGAAGGCGAGAACAACTGACGAAAAGTGGAATCTCGTCCTTGGAAATTTTTGATTGGAAAATTGTTATGGTCTCCGCAATACTGTATAGCCATGATGTTATATATGTATTTTTTCATAAGCTTTTTTCAGGTCATAATGGCTTTATGCCTAATGCTGAGAGGAAATGTAGAGTCTATCTGCACTCATTCGTATTTTCCTGCGCTTGAATGAAATGATTTTTTTTTACAGATCAAAGTCATTCATTTCCAGCAATATGGAAAGTTTCTTCAAAACCTTTACTTCGCCTTACGCTTTCTACGGAAGGCGAAGCTCTTTCTGTATTTCGTTCACGATTCAGTTTTGACCCTAGTTTGTTTCGGGTTGAATGCAGAAATAATAATTTATCCCCCATTAAAATCTCGGACAATCATTCAAACGTGGTACCCGCCAGATCATCAAAATACTGTACAGTAATGTATAAAGATAATATACAGTACTTCTAAGTTATATAGCACTGATGATTGGCCACAGGTTTTGCAGGATTACTTTCGTAGATGACAAAGTTGTGGATGATTAATGACGACCTTTTATTTGAAGAAGAAATTGAGAATCATGACGAATCATTTGAGATAATCAGCACCATCGTCAGTGAAATGACTTCAGGTTGGCGATCCAAGCCAGACGCAAGTCGATTGTTGAATTTCATTCAATTTTCGAAGAACCTTAGTAATACAGTACAGCAATCAATATCCTAAAAAATTTCGAGCTCTCCCTTTGAAAAATGTAATCCATAAAAAACATTTTTTAAATTTAGGATGAAGATCATGGAATTCGAAAGGTAATTTTTCAGAATATATTTTTTGTTCGGTGCCTCTTGTGCATGTCGCTAAGAGTCTATTCTCTTGATACGTGTGCTGGGCGTAACTCAAGCAGACCTGATAATGAAATTTGAGCAATAACATTACCAGTGATAATAATTGTCTTTATATCCATTTATTTTATTTTTTATGCTAGTCTCTCTCCCTGGTCGCATGTCGATAACGACGAGACGCGTGGAGGACCAGCGCGTCAGATTCCTCACTGCAGAATTCTATTCCCCTTTTCCGGTTCAGTGCGCTGTAGGGAATGATGTATTATGACGAGGCTCATGCGCCGGAGATATCTGAACAAATTGGCCTTATTCATCTGGCCTCATAATCGTCGCGATCCCCACCATATTAACATAGGGGGCAGGATAATCTCTCCGTGTTCATCCCGTGTTTAGACAAGGCTTGCGACGATCTAAAAGTGGAACTCACCCGGGCATTTTTATTATTCACCCCGAGTGACACCATCAATTGCGTCCTATTTGGGGCTCTGTAACCTTTTCACGCCAACGAAAATATGAATTATGCAATGAATTGCCGCGTACAGCAAAATGACGCTCGTCTTCCGGACAATAAAATTTTTTCTTCGTTAATAGGTTCTTTTCAGGCTGCACAAAAATCACAAGGATGATGAATGGAGACGGATTTTGCGCAACTATTGAAAGATGCATGATACTGCCATGAATACGACGTGAAGAAACTCATTCTATATAAATATTGACTGAAAGTTCCGTTTTGAGAAATGATGACAATACTGGAAATTCTGGCTGATGATGTACTGATGTTTAGTAGATTTTCTCAAGCTGAACCTATTGCAGGATATTTCGGAGAAATTGAAGATTTTGTGTGCAAGATTAATTCGTTGATTACTTAATAATTGGATTCAAAGAGTTAGGAAATGTATTTCCAATCAAAAATAATTTAACCTTCTTTATTATTTTCGTAAGTCTACCAAAAGTTTTTTTATTGATGAAGATTTTTTTCTGCAGTCCGTAATACGCCGATCTTTCGAAATAACACCACGCTCCGAAACAATTGG
Organism: Notodromas monacha; assembly: GCA_905338405.1. Classification (NCBI taxonomy): domain Eukaryota; kingdom Metazoa; phylum Arthropoda; class Ostracoda; order Podocopida; family Cyprididae; genus Notodromas; species Notodromas monacha. The sequence continues at coordinate 40,794 of CAJPEX010000614.1, forward strand.
ATTACGTAAATGTTTGAGGATTATGACATTGTTTGTTCTTGCTTTTCATGGGCCTAATGTTCATGCACTTGAGGGAATCTATTATCCCAAGCTGCTGAGAAATTGCGGAGAGCATTGTGATGTTGGGTGATGAAAACGCCGTGAGACTTCTTGAATGTCCTTCGTCTTATTCTGTTCATTAGGCGAACAAAAGGGGCCACATCCGCTTCATCTAAAAATAAGGCCTGCTCATTTTTTGCTGATATTGCAACCGTTTTACGCGGTTATGTATGGACGCGGGGCACGGTTCAAGGTTCGTGTCGCAATTTTACACGCCATATGGGAGCCGATTCAGAAAATTGCGCATACATGATCACGATGTCACGGTGAACCCCGGGAGTTAATTAAACATCCCCCCAAGCGCAGCTTTTTGATGCAACTATCAGAAAATTCGTCTTTCATCCCATCCCGGGCGCCAAGGAAAACTCATTTGGAGTGAAGCCCGTGCGCTGAACAGCCACGTCATCTCCGGTGCGTCCATTGGCCCCGAAAACGTGGGCATCATCTGCATCACACGAATTGCCCCAATAAAATGCCCAATGAATAGTTTCGCTGAGAAAAATACCCAGAGCTGTCTTCGTTTTACACCCCGAGTTCTCGGGCATCGGCCCCCAGCATCGCGCTTGCTGTTGTTCGATCGTTATCTCTTTTATCCGAACTGAGCCAAAATTTCGCCGATATTGGCTGTAGGAATCCTGCTGCAGAAACTCTGCAATTCCTTTTACATTGTAAAAAAAAATCTGCGGATAAAAGAACCTTTCGCGAAAGGCGCTTTATCTATGACCTATCCCGCTGGCGTCGTTCATCTTGATCATGTCGAATCTCGGGCACAGTGTGAGGCTTGAGTTGCACGAAGTTCTCGCACACGCAGAAAAGTTACCAACGCACGTTTTGGCGGATTCCGTGTTCCCTGAGAGTATTTTGCGAAAAGGTTCATCAAAGCAGACGGGTACGATCAGCACAAAGACTTCGCGGCAATTTTGAACTCTCGGTCGGTTTTTGTCAACGGAATGAGCTACGCCTCGCTGAAAGACACCTGGTGATTCTCTATATGCGCCTCTTCACCAGCATCTATGCCCAATGTTTCTGCAAGCAGGTGTTTTCCTCATTAGTTCACATTTGGGTCGAGGTAATAGGCTGAAACTGAGACGTTAAGTAGGACGCGACGAAAACAAAGATAAGGGTTGTTCTTTGAAATGTTCTTTGAATTTCTTTGAAATTCAAGCGGATTCTTCGCTTCAATCAGCGTGCTTCGAAGTCCTATGGTTTCTGCTTATCTCTGACCGGGATTGAGCCAAGTAGCATTCGATATTCTTTAATGATTACCGGATGTACACTCACGATGGCTAGCCAATCCCCCGTTTAGAAAAAGCTCAAAAACTCGAATAAGGCTCATACTCTGGATACAATGGATTTCTCACAGAAGGATATGATAATGTAAAGTAAAATTCGCATGAGAAAATTGATGGGAGAGGAACGGTGGAATGAAAAAAGGAAAATGCTCCGCATCAGGACATTTACATATACAGTAAAAAAAATTCAAACCGAAATGAGATGCTGCATTAGTTTCCTTACGGATCCGCGGGCACCTTAATGTGTTCAAAGAAATTGTGCAGGAAAATTTATCCTCAGGTATGACAGGCACCTATTTTTTTCAGCGTCAAAAATATACAATATTCTGAAAATTTATGAATAAAATATGATGTTGGACTCAGATAAAGGATGAGTTTTTCAATTATTTTCACTAATTCATTTTGTTTTAGAAATGATGTTTAAAATTTTATAAAATCCACATTTGAAAGAGTTACCGAAGTTACCAGAGTTGCCGGAGTTATTGCGATCAAATTATGTTTTCGCAAAAAGCAATGCAGCTTATGAGTTTAAAATAAAACACCTGAATACAGCTTTTATTTTAGTCTAAATTCACAATTTGGCCGCTTATTTTCTTGAAAATTTATGCTTAACATTTAGTTGAAAGTGATCTGCGGAAGAGACCTGACAAAATCTTAAAATTTTGCAAGAAAATTTTACCAAGGTATCACAAATACTATACCCCATTTTGCCTTAAAATTTTGGAGATGCATGTGGTACATGCATCTGGTACTCTGATAAATATGATTTTCACTGGTTCAGCATTTATTCCCTCGAATCGCTGCTCTGAATAAGGTCACAGCCAACGTTATATAATGTAAATTTATGACATTTCAAAACATTATGCCATCATTGTTGGAATCGTTGGATTCGTGAAATTTTTCTTCCAAATTGTATATTCCTACGGCCACCTAGACAGCTCATTTTCCTCACATAATGAGGAAAATTGCAGGGCGCAAATCAATAGGCCTGTTATCGCGAAAATACTCACTGTTTTCAACAAAAAAATGCAATATGTACCACTTGCATTTATCCCGAATTTTGCTTCATTCTTGCTATGTCTGTTCTTTTTTTCTTTTTTTTTTGCTCGCATAATCGGAAACTGGGTGATGAGAAAATTTTGGGGAGGGTGGGAGGCAAGGAAAACAACGCGGCTTGTTCAAAAAGTCGGTGTCAAACGGAGCCAACTGGTACGGCCAAATTGGCAACGTAATGGGGCTCGTATTTGCTCTCGGGAACTGGATGCGTCGAAGCCGAACCCGGGGTAAATTACCCTGCCGTGCATAAAGAACGCTCTGCAGAACGGTTTCAACGTCGGCGCAGAACAAGGGGCCCGCGAGGCCGATCTTCATGCTCGCCTCCAATTCAGCCATGAACGATGGAGAAAATTTTATTGCCATGTTTTCGCCGTGACTATATAGCCGCTGCACGTCGGAAGTGAGGGGATCGCCGGCGTGAATGCAAGTCCGACAAAATACCAACAGAGCCACGAGGAGGGGAAGAGGTGGAAATCTGTTATTAATACGGGAAAACAGGGACATAAAGGGCCGGAGGGGGTAGGAAAATAAAGCCATTGTGCCTCGGCCAATATTTCAGCATGAATGTGACAGGGCGAATCTTCGTCATCTTGGTGCTACCCAGCGGGAAATCGGACCCAGATCGCCGCATGTCGCGAGTTTTCGGGCTTACACATCTTCCACACGCCGGGGAATCTGCAACCGGTCAATTCAAGTCGCCTTGCCTCGCCTTCTTTCGAGGACCGAAATCGGATCTACATTGTATTCCTATCAAAAAACGGGTGAAGGTATTTCGCAGCTCACTCGCATAACATTTCCTGCATGCCATTTCAAAAGGAAACCCCCCTATTTTTGGGCATCACACCTCGAGTGCGATCCGGAGAAGAATTCGGAAAATCTGGTCAACGTGGTTTTCCTTCACCATACCCGACATCTTCCGTCTCTATGCTACAGTATCAATATCCGTGCAGTGCATGTCTGGAAGGAGACGTAAATTATTTTTATGGTTGTTTTAAAGGTTTGTCGGATAAATTTATTGTCTTTTTGGGGGCAGAAATAAGGAAAAGGAATATTAATCGAACTACTGTACAATAATGGCGAAAGGAGCACATTTATGCAATAATAACTTCATTACTGCAATTATGTGTGTACCACACACCGCTGTGCGAAATGCACAACCTGACTTTTGCAAGAAAGAAGTTGAAGAAGTTCCCTTAAGCTCCGCTGCAAGGTTTACTCTTGGAGAACGATGCAAGTACAGTGCTGTACTGTACTGGATATGGTAATTTCTACAGGCTGCTCATACTTCCAAATAGAATGACTTGCCTCAATTTTTTTTATTATGTTGAAAGATGTCGGTTTTACCGTATTCACTCAAATATAAGACGTCATCCATGTTTATTTCTAAATTTCAGTATCGTGCATCAAAAATTGGAACAGTTTTGCCAGCAAATATGTCATTGCAAGTACCGACTTTTGGGCAGACATATGTTTGTAGTAAACGAGGGAAATCTAGATGCTCCAACTCATTGAACTACAGTAGTTTCTTCCGAATGTTACGATGACCTTTCCCCCGGGAAATGGGACGGGTCACCGTTTAGGTGGCTGTTTTAGGCACAGCCCCGCCCATTACAGGATAAAATTATTGTAAATATTTCAGATCTTTCGCACCTATGTCCATGAAAATGTTTGGGCCCAAAATTAGAGTAATTACGGTATTCTCTCTCAATGTTGGGAAAAGAAGGCAACATTTCCGTGCCAATTTCAGCGAGAAAATGTGGTGGTGCATGGTACAGGAGATGATATCCCACTCCAACCGGGCAAAACATTTAGCTCATTTTCTGCTTAACAGATATAATGCATTTTTCCCTGGATGATCAATGTAATTCTAGTTATACAGGGAAAACAAAACATCATGAAATATGAGGCGCATTCCAATGCTTTAAAAGTAATTTTCAGGAAAACATTCCGCATTGAATTCAAGAAAATACTGTACAGTACAAAAATATTTTCCGGAGTGAGAGACCACTTTTTAGCGATAAGCTTTACGAGCTCGTATTTGGGAGAAATGGCGGAGGTGTTGCGGGGGATAATGTAACACTCAAAACCGTTGGCTGATCGGACTTGTTTCGCATTATTCCGATTAAAGAAAAACTAATATTCCTGAAAACACTTCGTCATAAATTTTTGGAAAAACAGTAATAATTTTCTAGCGTGGGATAGACCTGTTTTCAGTGATCATGGGAGGAAAGGTCGAGCCGGTGCAGGGGACAATTTACCACTCACACCTGATAACTCATTGGACTCGTTTTCTCCGTGACATTTATAATGACCTGTTCCCTGCAACCTAGAACGGGTCAACAGGGTTCTGGTTCCAGGAGGAACAGAGCAGACGGCTGTTGTAGGCACAGCTCAATTCCTCGAATGCTTCCGCCGGAATCGGGTCCACATTCGTCACGAGCGCCGACTTTGACGCCGGGCGGCCGTGAAATCCCGCTTCGTCATGGTTACGTTCCGTCTGCAGCCCGGGAAAAAAAGGAGAATAATAATGGGGCCGCGACAGAACCCGCGTCGCGACACGGGTAACGAGAGCGCGACAGGGAAAAAGGATTCGGCGACGAGATGATCCAGCGCATTGTGTCTCGAGGCGACTTAGCAACAATTCGCGTGACGGCGTTTGCCAAAACACACACACGGCTCGGATTGCGGAGTAGAAAGAGCGTCATTATTTCCACGCGCGGCCGACAATGCGATTAGCCAGTTGGTTGAAAGTGCGGAACTATCTCCGATGTCGACAGACGGCTCATCTCGGCGGAGAAAAATTCTCGCCTCTCCCCGGTTCCCAAATGGTCGTTCGCGTCGTCTTCGCGAACAATCAAGGCAGAAAGATGGACTCCTCAAACTCGCTGCTTTTCTCCGCGAATGCCTACGCCTGCTTTCATATCCGCTCCCTAAAAAGAACTCCTCAACAATGTCGGGCCACCGTACAGTACAGTACAGTACAGTACAGTTCAGCATATGGAACTAATCCGTTCCAGATCTCCCGGGAATTTTCTTTGCAAATTCTGGAGTTAATCACTGAATAGATGTGCAGTACTTTACTCAAGCATAATATAGGCAACCTCAGGCAATTCAAGAACCGCACATGCAATAAAATGGACCAAAAATTGTGTTGGCAGACATGTCTTCGGCGCCTGCGTTCATAACCATCCAAGAAGTCGTGCCACTGTATATGTAATGATTAATTCATTTCATGCCTCTCGAACATGTTCCGCATCATTCCTTGAATGAACTGCTGAATAGATACGATGTACCCAAAAATGATGATGCAAAAAAAGAAGTGCCGTACCAAAAAAATAATAAAATGAACAAAACATACATGGATGAACAGATCTTTGGCGCATGTGTTCAAAACCATCGGTAGTTCATCAACAACGTGAAGCTAGGTGGAATGAAAGTCCATTTCAGATTTCTTCTAAATTCTCTTCGTCTATTCTTGAAGAAATTGCTGAATGTATTACTGTATTATATGCTCAAGAATAAAATGCATCAAAAATGCAAATTAAGCACTCAGGGAAAAAACAGCCTAAATTAATAAAAAATATAACAATAGATTTCGCAAAAGGAAAAAATTATGTTGGTAGCCACATTTTTCACGCCTGCATCCACAATCTTTCAAAAGGTCTCTCGATGATGACGTGAAGTTCCAATCAATGTCAGATATTTTGGAGATTCCCTTCAGAAATTCTTGTATGGTAATTTATATATTGTATTGTATTACTTTATGCGATGTGTAAAGCATGAAACATTGATAAAACACTTCAAAACAAGAAAATCACTCATAACACTTGTGAATACTGTAAATAAAAATATTATATGAAAAAATTATGAAGGTAACGAAATACTGAATTTTACAGGTATTCGAAAAAATAGACGGAAAGTTGGTTCCAATTACTAATTTTTCTTCGCGAATGCCAGTCCTTTCTGTCTCATTCCCCCTGGAAGTCCTCATCTTTCAGCTTTTCATTCGGCGGTTGGAGCAGTATTCGTCATTTTGAAACTGCACAAAAAAGGAACATGCAGAAACAACGAAAAAGCAGCCTGAAACGAATTAGAATTTTAAAAGCTGTGATCGCATAAAAAATTACGCTGACGGGCAAATTCACAAGAAATCCCATCTTTTCTGGGGAAAATTTAATTTCTACAAAATCATCATTTGAAGGAAGGTTTGATCAGAAGAACATTGCTCATTGTGCGGAAAAATCCCCATTATGCAGGCCTTCCTTCATCTTGGGTACCACAGTGTCTGAGTCTTGTGTGTCGACTGTGCGATTTAAAGAAATTATTGATATTAGCAGTGCCCCATGTTAAAAACATAATTAAAAAAAAAAGTTTGCGAACGTTTCCCCAAGTGTAAACGCGGATCATCCCCAAGTTTCGAAGCCTTTTCTCTTTAATTTAAGAATAAAGGATGTTTGATCACTTTTTCGCCGATGGAAAATGCAAAAACCACACACAGGACAAAAACACACACTCAAGTGTCAGTTATCGGAAGGTGTGCTGATATAAAAATATAATGCCAGTGCTGGGACGGAAAATGCTGTTTCAAAAACGCGAAAAAGCATTTTTCTGAATAATGAAAAAACGAAACGGTGATCAACTGTTTTTCTCGACTTGATCAGATGACTTTATCTGCAACAATGATGCAATAATTATCATGTAAAGAATGTCATTAGTTTCAACTAGAGTATCAATTATAACTGCATCAAAATCTTCTTGATGGCTACAGTCTCGTTAAACAGGCTTTTTTTTTATTTCCCCGGGAAACCTTGTAGAGAACGTACGACATTCCTGCGCAGGTAAAAACTCGCATGACGGCTTTCAAATGCAACGCCAATGCGCTCAATTTAAAAGGATTTTCTTCGTCGTAGCTTTCAAACCGGACGTGATCAAAATCGCCAGAAAACTTTTTAAATGGATAAAATCCAAGTGGCAAAATTGGGTGCCATACGTTTGCTGCCTCTTTCCCAACGCTTTGGCAATACTTACACAACTAGCATGTTTACGGTAGTTCAAAAAATTGGGAGGGCGTTGTGCAAAAGCCGCACTCCGTTTCAATTTGCACGTTCCCTGTCATTCTTCGCAACATAAGAAACCTGACCAGGGTCGGAAGAAGGCACGATCTCTCCACAAACCTTCGGTATTCAGTCGAATATGTGCCGCGCTATTTGAATGAAAGCTTACTCCCACTATAGCAGTATTTGCACGATTAAAATTCGCTCTAGAGCAGTGTTCCCCAACCCGTGGTCTGGGAGAATGAATTTTTCAAAAGTATCAATGAAGTATGTTACAGTATCTTTCTTTTTAATTTTGGAAAGACAATGGCAGTTAAAATTATCTCATGAAAAATATACTTTGCCTTTTATCCTAATGAATACTTCAGACAAATTTTTACCTGATTCAATAAATTATTTTAATTTTTGAGCCTGAAAAACTTTTCTTCAAGCACACCTTTCCATTTTTTGAAGACATTCCACTATAGCTGCTTCATTGGTTCCTGGATTAATTTTGCCAAAAACAGCAGAGGCTTATCAAATACCTGCCACTCAAGTTGTCTTTCGAGCGACACTGTTTTGAGCATGCAAAAACTTTATGAAAATTTGCTGGTCCTCAGAAAATTTCATGAAACTTTGCCGGTCCGCCGAAAATTTTCTGGAAATTTGCCGGTCCGCGGGACTGAAAAGGTTGGGGAACACTGCTCTAGAGTACTGTCTAGGAAGTACCCCGATTTCGAGGAGTAATAGAAAATAAAATAAAAACGATTCAAACTCCGAAAATATGAGGTTTTGTGGAAAATTTGTCCGGTTTTCGCGAAATTACTTCACTTTTCGATTTTGAAAATAAAAATATATAAACGGCAATGAGCAATATACTCCATGTCGCGTAGCAAGATTATAGCCCGCATCGGAGTTTTTCGAATTTTTCTCCTTTTTCTTCTAATACTTGTGATCCACATCCAAGTGAAGAGGTTCGTCACGGTCTGTATTTAAGGTATTCGAATTTTACTACAGAATTGATTTCCGTACAACGCGTCTTCGGGAACTGTGAACAAATGTTAGGACGCGGACAATAATTCGTGGACGCGCTTAGCTTTTGCATATGCTGAACATGAGTATCTTGGCTGCATTTCCTGGACTAATTTCTGTGTTCTAAATGGAATTGTATTTTGCGCATACCGTACAGTATGCGGACGAGAGTCTGCAATCATGCTTATGAATTACCCCCCCCCCCCCCCCCCCTTTCGCTGTTAAATGAAAGATGTATGCAATGGATAAATTCGCGGCCCATAATTTTGTAAGAGTTGAATGCGTAATAGCATTCCTATTCCATCGAGAAGTGAAAAAAAAACTCCGGACGGCTTCAGGTTTCAGCACCTCTCCAATAAGACGCAGAGTTTGTGTTCCTTCGGGCTGGTTGCGATGGTGGTTTGAAAGATTGAGCTAATAACTCGCTGACAGGATAGGAGGGGGAAATCAGCGGGCGAGACTTCATGGGCATCTCGAAGACGCGATCTGTTTTGGTGGGGACTGGAAACGACTTAGCCATCATTTGCGTGCGCACGCAATCGCTCACCAGCCTGTCTCGAGCCTCGGTAAAGGCGCTGCCAAGTATTTCTCCTCGGCTTTTTCGCCCTCGCCATGGGACTGTACCATGCACTTCAACAGTCGCGCTATCTCCGAAAAAAAAGAAGTAAAAAGAAAAGAAAAGAAGGAAGCATCCGCGATGAATAACAAACAACGATATTTTATCCGCGCTGCTGGAGGAGCGAGGCGGAAAAGAAAGGTTCCTGGTGGACGCTGAATTACCCCGAGATTTATCATGAGAATTTATGGCTATTTACTCCCCATCTCGCATACAAAAAGCTGGCCGGGATCAGTTTCGTCCCCTCGAATCAGGAGGTCGGCGCCGATTGACTGCTGCCGACATCCACGCTTCATTTTGTGGGCCCCTGAACGCTGACCCCATGAGTATTCGATTCACCTTTCTCGCGTTTCCTCGGACAAGCAGCAGCTTCTTCCTCATCCGCATTCAGCGCCCGGATCCAACTTCCGCTCTCGTCATCCGGTCTACACCATGCATCCACAGAAAGCATCCCTCGCCGTCTCGCTCATCAATTTTTCATCGCGTCGAAGGATAGTGCAACACATTCTGGATCCGTCACGAGAAGAATTCTTTTTTCTTTTTTTTTAAATCTCTCTTGGAACTATGGGATGCCTACGATTTTGAGAGGAAGATTGAAACCTTCCTCATCTTGCGGAGCTCATTTTGTCATGCTGCACAATACATTTATTTGGTGGATTCGCGTAGGGAAATTATTTTGTAGGAATCCTAACCTGCTTTTTGGAGGCCGTTTTTCTCATGTTTATGATGCTTCTCCTTGTACAAACATGAGAATATTGATTTCACTTTATCCTTTGCGTAAATCTCATCTTTCATTTTCCTGCGGTGGGCCGCCTAGACCCAGAAAACTCCAGCTTAATTTTAAAGCGCATTGGACTTTCTTTTCGATGACCATAGTCGATTAGACTTGATTCAAAGTACTGCATGTTGACTTTAGGATATGTTTTCGTTCGAATGCTAAGGCTTGATATCATAAAAATGTACATTATTCGTAACAATAAATTCTTGAATCTGCGTGGAAAGGAAATTCGCGCATAAAGTTAGATTAAACATGGCAAACATTTGAGCACATTTCGGAGCAAGAACAACGTTCTGTGCATCATAAAACCATGATACAGTACTTATTTTTCGATATTCATTATTCTAGAGAAAGAAAATCTACTTGTGAAAACATTGCAAGATTAATGTCTGCAATGTACACAGTGAATTACTCGTACACTTCATTATAACACGCGTTTTGAGCGTTTACGTTACATCAAATAACACTGTGTCAGGGGCCAACCTTTTGCAACAAGCTATTAGACTTTCATCGAAATGAATAGGCAATTTTTGCAGCTTAAAAAAAAACGAACGAGAAAACTGGCCAATGAAACTTTTTCAGTATTTTCTTCAGGAAATGAAAAGTTTTTCATTATGTCTGAATACCTTTTTCGTCTTCCTTTTCATCTGGACCATTTATGATTCAAGGCCTGATAAAAGCTTTGTCTCTGTTACCTTCCAGCAGCCAGTTGGCCTACTTTTGCATGTTCTCAACAGCAGTCCATTCGTTCACAAATCTCGTAATACCCGTTGTTCCCAGATCCTGAAAAAGGAAGACGCTCGTTTTTAGGGGGACAAATGTTGCAACACCACATCGGTTAACTGGCCGCCGCGGATGTTACCTGAGCACCACACTAAAAGCAGATCCGGGCCGAGCGAATATTCATTCCGGGTCGAAATTGCCCAAAAAACTTCATCATTGGGAGCCTCGGAGGAAAAGTGTTACGCCTGATTTTCCCTCCGCGGGAAGGATTGTGAAGCCCGAGATTTATGGCGCTGAAAGGTGGACGAAGGGCCCCGAGGTTCAGCCGGGAGATGGGATGTGTGAAAGATGGCCAGCGGGGGGAGACCCGGGCATTTGAGGCGTCGAGGAGGAGGAACGGAATAAAAATATATACGTAAAAATAAGGAGGGGGGGGGGGAAATGCCAGCGACAATAAAAATGCACCCGGGGAATTTATCCCCCAGTAGCCGTGACCGGCGGGAAATTCCCAGGCGTTTCCCTACGCCCGAGCGCTTGAGAAAACATCGCTTAATGGAAAATGAAATGATTCCGGCACGCGATGGGCAGTGAGGGATAATGAAATGCCCGGAATGCGACTTTCCAGGAGCCGGGCAAACGGGCGGCATGAAAAATGAAGTGGCGCTGCCACGTCGCGCGCGTGCAACAACCGTAGTTAGCCGACGGGCGCGAGCCACTCGCCGCCTCAGGAGAGAGCCTGCTTGTTCATGGGGGGGATGATCAGTAATTGTGAAGAAAAATCGTCGCCGCTTCCTGCCCGAGGGGCACCGACACCAGGAGCGTCCCAAGTCCATGGCAAAAAGGCCCTCCCACCCATGGAAAAGTTAAAAATAATCAATGCCCAAAAACCTTCCTTTTTTGTTCCGCCAACCAGATCTCAGTCTCGTGACCAACATATTCATTTACCCTAACGAAAAAATGATAATCTGACAGACAGGGTTGACTTCCGTGCAATATTGACGCGATTCCTTCATGAAATCCTCAATTTTAACACTCGTTAGAAAATTATATTCATTCTCCTCAGAGTTTTCTCCCCCTGGAAATCCTGTAATCATAAAAGTGGCCAAAGGCCAGTATAATCTCCAAGCAGAGTGCTGTCATCTTTTTCCTCAAATAGGGTATACCATACAGTCTTGCATATGACACGCAATTTCATTTTTAGGTTCAAAATAAAGTGTAAACTTATCCAAGAACAAGGCGCAATCCCAGTTCTCAGTGAAAATATGAGGAATAAACGCAGAAATCGTTTGACGGTGCATCCGCATATTTTTCCAGACTACCTTCATTCTCCTTGACTCCAAAGAACTCAATTGATAAAAATCGTAGGCTGCTGATTTCGATTATTTTATTGATGATCTGAGTTGAGACAAGCGTTGTATTTAATTAAACCTCTCTACCAATAAAAATTAGCCTAGGTACAAAATTTGTGTGCCAGCAATCTGCTATCGACATTAAGAATTTACTTGGCTTTCAGGCTTCGCACTGATCGATGTCTTATATTTCTCACTCTGATTCAAACACCGATACAAACTTATTCAGGCTGAAGTTCTCAAATTATTTTAAAGCTTCTTCGTATTAGGCACGGACTTGAATTTTCCTGGAGTTCACGGACTTCGGAACACATGCGCATGACTCTCATGTAGCATTTCACTGCTGCCATATTATGGTGAACGTCTGATTAAGAATATCTCCTCGCCTATTAATTATGCTGTGTTATAACGTATTACAAAATGGATGAAAGCTTCAGTATGAGTGCTTGTTAGGAAAAGGAAACAAGTTAATTAATTTATTTCTACAATATAATTTGCATAATTAGGAATCTAATTTTTCATTCATCCGAGTTCAGCTCTCTTTCGTGTTTCAATCAACGGGCTTCAGCGCCACTCTAGGAAGATCACTGACCTGCGCAACAGTTTGATTTTATTCCGGACACAGTTAAGTTGAGTTTGTGCAGCTTGCGAATCGTTTACGAGCATTCATTGTTCGCTTTTCGAGTGCCGGAGTTGTTAGCATGAATGGGGGGGAAAACTACGCGGAGAGTTGGCTAGGGTTTCTTCCCCTTTTCTCCTCTTGTCCGTCCTGCGTTGTCGTTCTTTTTCCGAACCGAGGCAACATGGTTCAGGTCGTAATAGTCTTCCCACGACACGGAAGACCACGAGGTCACCGAGGAACCCTAGACACGCGGAAGGTGTGAGACCAGACCTAAGACACGATAACCTCGGCGATCGCGGCGGGTATGGCGCATGCATGCATAGCCGGGAGGATCATTCGGAACCCAGGGCCCCGTCGGATGTTTTGATAAGCGAAACTTGGGCAGAATTTTATGCCGGGAACGTGACCCGCGTCTGGGGAGCCGGTCTGGAAGGACACAATTTATGCGTCAAAAGGAGCCGGGGAGGGTGGGAATGCGGATCGGATGGGCGCAGCGCCCCGAATCTGGTCTCCGTCACCCTCGTATCACACGCCTGAAAACTGGGGATTTTATGATTGAACATCAATCACCGACAATCAATCGTGTGTCCTCATCTTGTAATATTTTACCGTGGCGCCCCGGATGGTGGACGCCTCGAATGATTCATTTTTACTTTTTTTGCACGATGGAAACACGTTGCTGTCGACGATTTTTGTTTCGGTTAGTAGACCCTGGTTAAGCTAAATGAAGAGTGAACAACTTGAGACCGAGTTCAGCGGGTAAGCCTTGTTCGGGACATCACACATGGCTCGTATTATACAGTAGTAAACCCAGTTGCAAAAAATGCATGCATTGCTACACCCGCTATAGCAGTTGTGTGGGTTTGCTTTTGCAACCAGAGGTGATACTTTACCTCTGTGATAAAAACTGTTTTTCAAGAGTTATTTCCTCTGAAACAGGTGTTAAAAAGCCACATGCTGTGACAGGAAATTCCAAAAGAACGAGGGGAAAAACGTGTCAAATTCTCGGAGGAGCCTCTGGATTTAAATGCTTTCTGTGACTAGAATTATTATTTTCTTAGGTTTACGAATATTTGCAATCATTTGGGACAAAGAATCCTGACATTGTTAAATGAAATATATGATTTTCTGAATGGATGAGATCTTGAAGTTTTCCGAAAATTTAGACAAAAAACCCAGGCATGGATGAACTGAATTGTGCACGAACATGCATGAATTTCTTGGATGAGCGCTTTTCAAACAATCTCAAAAATCGAGGCGAAATTCATCGCGGAGGTTCTTCTTTTACGGACTTGAAAAAAAAACATGGTACTGTATTCCGACTTTCTGAGTAGGCTACGTAATGAGTAAAATACGACGCTGACATAGAACGAATCGTGACAGAATGTGTCATTCTGAAACATATATTTTTGCTGGAAAATTGAGCATGTAGATGAGGTAAAAGGAATGCTTGAGTGATTCGTGGTGTTATTCCAGGCATCCTGGAAATGCGGAAAATTTTCGCGCGGCTAGAGCGAGACTGAGAAACCTTGGAACGAATACAAACTCCAATTCATGGCATGCGAGAAGCAAGGAATTAATACTGGGTTAATGTGCTTTCCTTTGTTGAAGTATTACCCCTGAAAATTTTCTGGTGTCAATCACAGCGGGCAGAAACGACCGGCTTTGTCAGCACGAATAAACTCATCGGAAAGAACAATAATTTGAAAAAAAAATGCAGAGGGTTGGAAGGTATGTACGACAGCTTGCCAGTATTCCATGCACTGTTCTCGACTCTGGCAGCGCTGAATTTTGCAAGAGAATTTCGCGAGATTCACGATTTTTAAAACGGAGTATTATCGAGAATTTGTTTCCAAGGGGATCATGCCAAACGTTGAATGCACACGACCCGAAGACCGTGGAGCAGAAGAAGACACTGCACGCTTGGTACATACTATAAGAGGGAGGTACTGTACTTAGATTTCAGAATATCTCTAAAGTGGCACAACCCAACCACAAAACATTTGAAAAGCCCTGCTTTAGGTAACACTAGCCCGGTTTTCAAGGAAATGCTGTACTGAAATCGCCGGGAAGTGAAAAAGGGTTCCAAAAAAGTACTGTATATCATGCGCACTCATGAAATTCATCTTTTCGTTAGTGTCGTTCACAGTTGCATACAGATGGCTAATTCGAGATATCCTGCCAAAGATTAATGTTCATTCCAATGACCCTCGGATTTTGATTTTTTTTTTAACCTGCGTACTATTAACCCAGAAAAAAGTTTCCTACGATCCAAGAGTCGTCATTATTCCGACTTTGGCTCAACGAATCATAATAAATTTTATTTTATTGTACTGCATTAGGCCAAATACAATTTTGAAAATGTCCTAAGTTTGGTGCCCAAGGAGGAAAAAGTTAGTTTTGTTCGGGTGATATAGGACCAATTGCATATTTTGATTCAGCAATCCGCAGGGTGGAATCGAGTGCTTGGTTTTTTTTTTAAACTTTAGTACAGTGCTTTATGATACTGTATACATGCATCTTAAGAACATATGTAACATACAGTAATGATGTATCCCTCACTGAAGTTGAAGGTGGCCTTGTCAGAGCCGTTGAGCAAAAGAAGGCACTGCACGCTTGGTACACTATATGTAAGAGGGAGGGTATTTGGACATCAGAATATCTCTCAAGTGGCACATTCCAACCACAAAACATTTGAAAAGCCCTGCTTTGGGTAAGACTAGTCCGGTTTTCCAGGAAATACTGAAATCGCTGGGAATTGAAAAAGGGTGCCAAAAAGAGGGGGAAAAAAGTGGGGTAACCTGTCCGCCTGCCGTCGGACAAACAGGAGCGCCTGGTCGGGAGTCGTTCGCAACCCCCCATATACAGCTTGAGTCGCCCCATCTGAGAAACACACGCGCATCTAAAACCCAAGTTGATTTTCATATTGATACCGACTGAAGCGTTCCATTGGATCTCCGCTCGCTCAATCGGATTTGCATTTCCCTCGTACGTCGCGAACTCATTTATCCGTCCGACTCTACTCGCTTTTTACCCCCCCCCCCCCTCTTTGAAAAAAAAAGAAAGAAATCCAAAATGATTCCGGTCTTCGGCAGCTTCCAGGAGCCCGGGTTGTCCTGAATATTCATGCGAATCAGGATGATCGCGAAGAATATGCTCCTGGTTGACAACGACGGGCTTCTGTTCTTCGCTCGAGCGTTGCTTCTATACTCTTCTCGCTTCGTGGGAAACTGCACTTGCTGCACCGATTATTCCTCTGAATCAAATAAAGCCATTTCCACTCAGCGTCGAACTAGCTGTTCCGAGCATCGGAAAAAAAACGACAGCAACAAAAGAAAAACGCGGGAGGCTTTGCATAAAAACATAGCTTCAAATTTCAGTCGCCACTTGGTTTATTTTTGCCGAATCGCATTCCAGGCAAAGCTTTTCTGAGCCTCGCCGGACAGAAAAATACGCGTTCGAAATGCTGAAATAAATCAATCACCCTCAAGACTGGTCTTACACGTGTACATTATTCAAAAATAATTAAAAATAATGTACAGGCACAATCTTTACACAGCAGAGACCTCAAAAAATTATTTAAAAAACCCAGCGCAATGATATTTGTTGTAGCAAGATAAGCAAGATTATGTCGAGGGCTCATAATGAGAGTATTTCTGATGCTATTCTCAGATGAAAATAATGATAATGATCAGGGGTGGAATGTGTATTCAATATTTTAGGCGGAAAGTGTCGTTCTTCAGTAGCATATTGATCCCTGGCAAGTAATTTAAACTTCGTTTTAATCACCCTCTTTGTGCTTAAACTAAAAGATTGACGACATTGCATAAGAACCAGGTTCCACTTATTACCTGTCCATAGAAAAGAGTCGTAGTGTAAAATCTCTTCAACGCGAATAAAACGGGGCGTGAAGATCGTGTTTCTGGAGTTTTCTAAAATTACTAGATGGTTGCTGAGACTCGATCAATGACTAAAAAAATAACTTACTTTTTATACCAATTACTGAAACATGCGTCGAAATCAAGAATTTAAGACAGACGCTGTGTGATGCAACTTAATCGTCTAGCTTAGAGCTTGTGCTTCGACGTCAACATGTCCCGGTTGTTAAAGCTTCGTAAGCGCCCCAAAAGTCTTTGATTTACATTTTTATACTCACCATAATTGGCAAAATTTTAATATTCTTGCAGCAGGTGCAAAAAAAAACGGGTAGTCACTGAACATGTCTGTCCCTTTTCTCCCAACTTTTAGAGCCTCCAGACGTGGTTAGAGTAAGAGAAGTGGTTTCAAGTGGTTGAGGTCGTCAGGAGAAACTCTTGGGAGACAGGCTTCACTGGCAATGCTGCAAAGGAATTATTCCTCAGGTGAAGCATCTACGTTTGGTTCCTGGCAACAATCCGTCGAACAAGCATTTCTCGAGCATCGGGGCCTTTTAGTAAGGGTGTCCGTGTCCGACAAAAGGCAAAGGTACGCTGTCGTTGCCCTTCCTAGAGAAAACGAAGCGTCACAAAACTTACGGTGGTAGCTTTTTATAGCGGGCATGAGCGAGCAGTTCTCACGAAAAAGAAGAGATGTGTTCTCCAGTTCCGGAAAAACGGTGACGAAAAACGAGGACGTTCCGGTCAATCCTTGGCAGAAATCGTCCGTCAGATTCTCAAAACACAACCGTCAGACGAGAGGTCTTCTCCTGCACCCGAGAATGAAGATTTCGCAATGAAGGATCAGGTTACACTTGCGAACATTTTTACTCTGATACTGCAATTTTCGCACTTTCAGCATACTACCGTATATAATACAGGTATTCATCTGTTTCTGATTATGTATGCTGCTAGTGTACACCAAAGAGTTTCAAAAGTTTCTTCTCAACTTGAGCAAAATTCTCATGGAGAATATCCCTTACAATTCACAATTAAGAACACGTAAATTAATACCAGAAAAGTCATGAGGATTTCGTTTGAAAATGATGCATCTTCAAATACTGTTGAACCTCAATAACTCAAACCTCCCTATGAGTTTAATACCCCTCTATAAGTCAAATTGTTTTCGAGTCCTCCGTCTGAATTCCCTTAGAAAAAATGCATCAAAATCCTCCCTAACTCGAAAAAAGGCTGCAGAAAAAAGATAAAGATTGTGTCCTTTCTTTTTTTAGTTATTTTTCATTGAACTATACAAAACCTTCCTTCACTTTCTTGAATAACCCGTTTACGTGGAAACGGAGGTTCAAGTCGTTCTAGTTAACCCATGCAATGAGCAATTTAAGGCCCAGAATATCATCATTTACAATTTTATTTAATTCTTCCATCTTTTCCCTAACTCGAATTATGTTGCTGGTCCCTTGAGATTCGACTTAAGATTTTTGGCTGAATTTCTCGAAAGAAAGACCTTCAGTTAACACTTCTTAATTCACTTCACGAAGACGTAATTTGTGTCTCCGTCCACTGTGGCGGAAATTTCTTGAAATTTTTCGCGCATGGCTTTCATACAATCTAAAGCCTGGAGTCCAGTCTATAAGGGTGAAGTTTATAAGGGCGACGAAGCAAAAATCCCTTCTTGTAGTATGGAAAAACTTACGGTTATTAGGTTCGAGTCCTATACGTTGAGGACCAAAGTTACTTTTTAGTCTTAGTGAGGATAGAAAAGTTGCACAACATTTTTCTTAGTTTCCAAGGTAACAAAAGCAGATTTTCGGAGTTGAAATTGTCGTGGTACGATTATGACAGGGTTGCTTCAATTAATTTTCAAGAGGGAAAAGGGGGAAGAGACCTGAAACACGAGTTGAGGCTGGCCATCAGCGAGTATTCGACGAGTTTGCGTGAGTGCGAATTGTTTGACGGCTCTGGCGTTTAGCACAAGTGCTCAACTTGTTTCCCCTTGCGAATCCCCGCGCTGCTCAGCTTCCTCACTTCCACGCAGTAGATGGAGTGAGAGCCGGGAAACTTTGATTGAATATGAAAATTATGTTGACACAATGTCGCGGAAAAGGGGGGGGGATGAGCACCCGGGGCCGCGTCAAAGGGTGGAATACAGGGTAGGGTGCGAAGCAAAAAAAAAAGTTGTAAAGCGTGACGACGCGAACCCGACACCCTGGTCTGGCATCGGGGGTGTCATCGGAATCGCTGGGGACGTCGCGACGAACACCAGTTGATTCGCATTAAGACCGATGAGCGTTTCCCGAGGTATTCAGGCTCTTCCCTTTACCCCGAGATTTATTTTATTTTATTTTTCCATGAAACTCGCAGTTCCCGGGGTCTTCTTTCAGGGATTTCTCAATCTCTCTGCCTCGCACTAGGCTTCCAATTTTTTAGCCATACATTTCGAGCAAACATTCGGAGCGTGCGCGAGCGAAGTCGGTGTTGAATGAATGTCTCCTGGGACAATCCTGGGATGATGATTTTCCAGCCATCCTTTTCCCTTGCACTGCGAATAAATTCTCTCCTCTCGTCTCTGCATAACTTAAAAGAGTTATTTTCTTCCTGCACAGCACGGCGACTTCATTGTAAAAATGCGGCCGACCAAAATCTTTTGAATTTCTTCAAAGACCATATCCCCGGCGACCGCCTCTTTGATTAAACTTCGCGACATCCCAATATTTTTCCACGCGTACGAAATAGCTAAAGTTGATGCAAATTCTTATGCGGAATGAACATGCCCAAAAATATACGCGGAAAATGAATCCGTCATGCATGAAGAAAATGTGCGTTAGGTCTTCAAAGAACTTACACTTTGCTTTGGTGAACATGCAGTCTCCAACTCTCTATTCAAGTGACCTACAAGAAATCATTGGGTGCACGTTATACCCTGCTTTAAAGTTATTTGTAAAAAAAAACAAGTTGTTAGACAATGTCAACTGCCTCAGAGTTCGTTGTTTCTAACCACAGCAGCACAAATCAAAAGAATGAATAGCCAATAAAGATCAACTTTAATGAAGGTTATTTGAGCCTAATTGCACGCATTCTGCTGCCATAGTTCCCTGAATATACATAATAATTTTTGGCTCCTGAAAACTCGGATTCATGCCAAACACAGGGATGGTAGGTTTTTTTTTTTTTTAACATACAAGTGTGATCCTTGCATTCAGGTACACTGCACTTGCGTAAATAACAGAGACCTTCGATTTCCGTAAGGACTTACAGAGGGAAGACGGCAACAATTTAAATAAAAATTTCAGAGACGAACTTCGCTAATGCTGTTGAGTATTTTGCATAACAACGATTCGAGGTTTCATCACTGACTTATCCCAACGTCTTCATATTACATCGAAGCAAAGAATGAATACATACGTCCTGCTTGCTATAAAAATATATTCTCATCAGAATGACTCATTCCACACGTAATAATTTCGCCCCCGGATCTCCGGAGCATCAATGACCGATCCTTACGCAGTCTGACCAGGAAAATCTCACTCAGGGCCGCATGCAACGTAATAATTAATCAGTCCATCGCTGCGAAAGGCAATGCACGAAATAGATTATCTTGACGGGTCTCAATTAGTGGAGTAAATAGGAATGAGGAAATTGGGGGATGCGTCCGAGCGGGATAAAATCGTGATGACGTGTCATGATGGCCATTCACTATCCGCGAGGGCGTCCATTACGTACTCAACGATGAGGTGAAAACGAGGGGGATCGAATAATTGGAGCAGCGGCGACGGAGCGAAAAAAAAGAGAGAAAGGAAAAGAGAGAAGATGATATGAAGAGTTTATATGTGCCTGGTGGGCCGCGTGGGAGGCAAATATGAGTTTCGCTCGGGATCTATAGTTCGTATATCTTTTCTCTTTTTAGGACGGCAACACTGTCTGTGATTATCATTTCCAAAGAAAAATGTATTACGATTTTTTCGACCATGGCTTCGAAATACAAAGGAATCGTGTTGCGAAAAATCCGTCGGTAATGAAAAACTATCGTTGTACAGTAATAACAATATTTTGCATTAGGACTATAGACGACGATTTCGGCTGAACTGCTGAAATCCAAAAATTCCGATAAGCCCGAATTCGTTATAAACTCTGTGCTATTGTACTATACTACTTTGGACCCCTTTATATATGTCATAATCCGAAGAACTGTTGGAAGGTAGCTAAAAAGACAAATAGAATAGTTTCTTAATTAACCGAAAGCCCTACGGGATCCTTAATAAATTTGAAAGTGCAGATCAGGAACTTACATCCTTTCCTATCCAATCAATAGTCATACTGATGCAATCGCATTTCAAAACACCAGTGACATGCCAATTGAAACCGTCCAAATTTTCGCGGTGGACCAACAGTTTGGGGAATTTTCAACCAAAATATTTGATATAAAAAGGGCTCAATTGAAGCTTACATTTAAGTCGTGTAGTTAATTCATTTGTTTTGATGCAACCAATATGCACAATTAAAAAAAAAAGTTATGGAGTGAAAGTTGTCTTGTGCATATTTACAAGGTTTAAGGAGTTTTTTTTACAAAGGTTGTTCTAGTTAGGCAGGCATATGCCATTAATTTTTCACTACTGTATTATTGACCCTTGGACAGGAGTGGGTTGTTTTCCATTCTGCAAAACAGACAGGATTGTTTTGTATGCTCGGTCTTTTCGGTTTTATCAAATAAGGGTTTGGAATGGAGCTTAGGCAGTAACATAACTCAAAGATTTTCCAGGAGGACTACACCCTTTTGTCTTAAAATACAGTCTTTGAATGTCAATCCTATCGTAGGAATGAAGAAAAAAATGCCACCCAGTATGAGATTTTTCAATTTTCAGCAAAAATATTTCGCCTGAAGAGAAAAAAATGAGAATTTTCCAACACTTGGTATTGGCCAGTCTGGGTTTTTAATTTCTGTGTTCTTGAGCTCCAAATTTTGAAAATATCTCTTGGCTCTGTCAGAAGGATTAGTACTGGAGTGATATATTACAGGGTTGATTAGAATATTTTTAAAATTTTCCCACAGCTTGTTAATAGAAAAGCATGAGTAAGATTCCAGTGGCGCAAGGATGCAGCTTTTTCGTCCCTAGTCTCACGGTCGTCTCCTCGCAAATGAAACTAAACTTGAACCGATAAATCGTTGAAATAGAGAGACTTTTCAGAATCAGTTATGCAAAAATGGGTTCGGATGCTCTGGACGCAGTTTATTTCATGAGCTTCTTGATATAAGGCGGTGAGTAGGTGTCGATCAAAAACGAAGGTTTCACGTCCCACATTCGACAGCATGATCCCTGGGAAGGCGTCGAAATCCTCGACTCGCGTTTGCTCATCGTTTCGCTGATGCGGTGCTCACGGGGGACGCCGTTGCACGCGGCATCGCACTACGGATAAAGATGATTCCCCGAGGGACACCTTAACCCGACGCCCTGGAAACGTGCGTTACGGCGGGGTGGGGGAAAAAAAAGAGGCGCCCTCGTTCGACTCCGCCCGTGGGATACAATCGGCATTGCATCGCGCTGCTCGATTCCCTCGAGTTTCCCGGAATATGAACAAACGTGTCCGGTCAGTCGCCAGCCGTTCAATTCACGGTCGCGCACCCGCCAGCCGGCAACCGCCGGTCCCTCCAACCGCCAGCCGGGGCAGTAGTTGGTCTGCGGAATCCCCAGCCCACCAAACCACGGTCCGGTCAAGACACGATAACATGATATGATGAAACCTGGGGAAATATATACAGTATTAGGCTTCTTGACAACCTTCCATCGATTTTTCTGTTTATCTTATCAAAGAATTAATTGGCTTTCGGGATGCCCTAGGAAGATAAATTTGAAAGTGCAGATCAGGAACGTATATCCTTTCCTATGCTATCAATAGTCATACTGATGCAATCGCATTTCAAAACACCAGTGACATGCCAATTGAAACCGTCCAAATTTTCGCGGTGGACCAACAGTTTGAGGAATTTTCAACCAAAATATTTGATATAAAAAGAGCTCAATTGAAGCTTACATTTAAGTCGTGTAGTTAATTCATTTGTTTTGATGTGACCAATATGCACATTTAAAAAAGAAGTTATGGAGTGAAAGTTCATCCTCTTGTTCATATTTACAAGGTTTAAAGAGTTTTTACAAAGGTTGTTATAGTTAGGCAGGCATATGCCATTTGTTTTTCATTACTGTATTATTGACCCTCGGACAGCAGTGGGTTGTTTTCCATTCTGCAAAACAGACAGGAGAAAAAAATGCCACCCAGTATGAGATTTTTCAATTTTCAGCAAAAATATTTCGCCTGAAGAGAAAAAAAAAGAGAATTTTCCAACACTTGGTATTGGCCAGTCTGGGTTTTTAATTTCTGTGTTCTTGAGCTCCAAATTTTGAAAATATCTCTTGGCTCTGCCAGAAGGATTAGTACTGGAGTGATATATTACAGGGTTGATTAGAATATTTTTTAAATTTTCCCACAGCTTGTTAATAGAAAAGCATGAGTAAGATTCCAGTGGCGCAAGGATGCAGCTTTTTCGTCCCTAGTCTCACGCTCGTCTCCTCGCAAATGAAACTAAACTTGAACCGATAAATCGTTGAAATAGAGAGACTTTTCAGAATCAGTTATGCAAAAATGGGTCCAGATGCTCTGGATCGCAGTTTATTTCATGAGCTTCTTGATATAAGGCGGTGAGTAGGTGTCGATCAGAAACGAAGGTTTCACGTCCCACATTCGACAGCATGATCCCTGGGAAGGCGTCGAAATCCTCGACTCGCGTTTGCTCATCGTTTCGCTGATGCGGTGCTCACGGGGGACGCCGTTGCACGCGGCGTCGCACTACGGATAAAGATGATTCCCCGAGGGACACCTTAACCCGACGCCCTGGAAACGTGCGTTACGGCGGGGTGGGGGGCAAAAAAAAAGAGGCGCCCCCGTTCGACTCCGCCCGTGGGATACAATCGGCATTGCATCGCGCTGCTCGATTCCCTCGAGTTTCCCGGAATATGAACAAAATGATTGCGCTACGATCGAGTTATTTGACTGTTATTCGACACATCATTCCCCTGACCGGCTCAATATTCCCGAGCCCCAGTGGCGTCGCGATCACTCGCCGCCTCTCGGGGTTTTTATTTTATATATTTTTTCCTCGCGTCGTTTTTTCGGCCTCATGTCCCAACACTTGCGCATTATTGGCTTTTCCTTGAATACCGTTCAATGAGCACAATGCTGAGAAAAATTAACGTAACACCAGTGCGACGCAAGGAACTTACAGCCAGCACGTCACGTCACTAAACTAAATTTAATGGATACTCTGAACTACTTTTATAGAAACCGAGAATTCTTCGAAACGTAAAGCCATGACATAAAAAGATGTATACTGTACTATGTTTTCCTTACGTTCTAATGTTAGACCTACACAGTATAATACATTCCTTTATTCCTTATACAGTATTCATATACTGTTCTCATCTGTTTCTCATTTCTACGACACCGGGACAGGTCTGATTTTATTTTCCTCCGAATGGAGCATGACTTAGTAAGAGATTCTATATTCTGAAGAAAATAACTATCGAATTGAATAACTAAGGCTGCATTCTTTTTTTTTTAAGTGTTAGAGGTGGGACGCATTGTTTTGTCAAATCAGTTAGGTTTGATAGCGAGGTGGATATACAGTATACAGTAGTATCTTTCCGAAATATCACGTTATGGAAAGGATCAAGGCTGACTTTTTAAATATTTTACTTTTGCTCTAAATTTTATTATATTTAAAGCAAATCATTTCCTGCAATGCTAATCAAGAGAGTTTCGAAGCATTTAAATTTCGAATAAAAATAACTCAAACCTCATGAAACATAAGGAATTAATTCACTTGGTTTACGGAGGGTCGGCTGATTAAATGAGATCAGTTCAAGCGAGGAAATCCCGAAGTTGATGCTCAAGAAAATCAATTGAACCACTAGATTTTATTTCAGTAGCTTGAGAGTTTGAGACTCATGTCACGGATATTCGCGATTCTTTTTTTTATACCGTGAATGTTTATTTCTTCGCGAAAAATATTTTTAAAATTGAAATTACTGGTAAATCATGTTTGAAGGATAAAATCAGATTCAGAATTTTAAAAAGCCTAAATTGGACATGAGACCGTCGCTTGCCAGCAACGCTCGCTAGACAGAGCACACAAACTGGATACAATGTCAAAATTTCTCTTGGAGACTGCATTAAAAATGCTATGTATTCTTTGCAGGTGAATGGAAGCAGAGTGCTTATGAGCTCGAGCGGCGCTCGACGCAATCAATCCCGTCCTCGTTGACAGACCGACGGCGACGAACTTCCGATAGGCGACTCTGATCCTCGAACGGCGCCACAAAAGAGCCAGCAAGAATTGAAAATGAGAGGGGGGGGGGGAATGTAAGAGAAACATAGAGGAAGGCAAGCAAGGCGTTTATCCTACTCGTCATTTATTTCCCCCGATGTCATTGTTGTGCGCCAGACGAGAAACAACATTCTGACCCCGTTTCGCGTCATTTTTGGGTATTACTGTACTAGAGGGGGGTTTCGTGATGACGAGTGTCGCTGTTGAAGAGGGCTCATCGGTCATGCCATGGGGTCGTGTGCTGTCCATCCGGTGTACGACGCGAGGGTCACCGGTTTGACCGCGATTTTTTTAAATATCTGATAATCTGCATTTAAAAAATAAAGAATAACTCTAAATACATTTGTTACTCATACAACGAACTCTTCATCCAAGGAGCATATATGCTCGTAAAAAAGGCTCATGCAGCGAACGGCATTTAATGTGAAAAACCTCATTTTGTTATGGATATGACAAAAAATAAATACCCCCTAAAAATAAATCTGAAATATATTCGCGCTGCCATTGATTTTTCTCATTTTACTTGGGATTTTTGTGTGTTGTTCAAGGGAAAGAATGTTACTAGCAACTGTTCTGTTGAATCAATTAAATACCCACTAGAACAAGACTGATGTGGGTTCTGAGTACAAACACATACAGTGAGACCCCACATGCAGACACCTTGATATGCAGACAATTTGACATAGGACCACCTATTTTTCCATGAAAAATTAATTAAAAAAAAGAGGCCCACCAGCATGAGGACACTGACTCAACATAGGGATATTTTGTGATAAGATTGTAAATACATTTCCAGCCAAATTACAAGAAACAGATATTTCCAACCCTAAAATTCTTGGGCATTTCTCTCACCAATTTACCATCCATTTAGCTAACGTAAAAAAAATTGCCTCCAGCATAGAGGGATTTCCTTCTCTCTTTTTTACTTGAATGCTATTTTTACAGAGAATGCCAACATTTCTATGTACTGTACAGAGGTATCAGTATTCAATTCCCCAAATGTCCATATTGTGTCGAAATATATTGACTGAATCAGTTTTAATTGGGAGACAGCTTTTATTTTTATGGAATTATGGTGAGTATTTTGTCCATAAAATACCTATTAAAAATTATATGTTAGTTATATGTTATGTTAGTCTAAGGAAATTGAGTCTTGACCTATGGACATTTCAACTTAGGGACACTATTTATGCACCAATTAGTCCACATCTCAGGGTCTCAATGTATTCTTTCTGATAATTGGACCTCCAAACGTCAATTTATTTCCCTGCTAAGTTAGTTTAATTTTGTTCCATTTCAGCCAGAGACAGCTCATCGGCACCACCGACGCGGAAACTCTCACCGAATCTTGCGTTCAACCCGCTCATACCAGTTTTCTAAACCCTCGTCTCAGCAAGCTAACGAAGTCAGTGCTCAAATGGATATGGGTAAGCTATACTGACAGATGCGGGTCCAAGTACCGACAAATGTATACATACTTTACCTTTGACTGTCTTCTATGTTAAACGATACGGAATTGAATGAAGCGCGAGGACCTGCAGGCACACACGTCGACGCACGGGACAGGGAGAGAAAAATAAAATACTCTCGAAATAATCTACACCGGTGTTCACCGTTTTCTTTTTTTCCTGTCTATTCAACCAAAAAAACCTCACAACGACGATAAAGCCCAAAGATCGGAATGCATCAATGATGGAAAATACGGCTTAACAAAAATAAAATATAATGGATTGCGTGCATTTAAAATTAAACTCCTGGAAATCGGAGCGTTATCGGCATGACTGAACGGAATTATCATTAGACCAAGGTAGTCAAAATTTCACCCATATAATGTGATCTTGATCTCTTTTTCGCCTCGCAAGAATGAGCGAGATGAGAATCCATTGCCAAGTTCGAAAGTAAATGGAATGCAAAACGGATATTTTGCAGGTTCTGGTTGTCATTCAGGAAATATTAAATGGAAAGGACGTTTGATTAAACTTGTCATATTTATGGGGGATATTGTCGCAGTTCACTGGCGTCGGATGAAGGAGAGGGGAGCAAACGCACGGGTCTATAGGGGTCATAGAAGGAAACATACTATGATGGGGAAACGAATGCAAACATGTGCTGGAACAGCTTGTTCCCTCGCCTTCCCCTCCTATTTTTTTTGCAGGGGTTATTATTTTTTTGCCCGGGCAATCATTCGAAGGAGCTTGCATGGCATTATGTCTTCATCCCAGCCGAGGTTCCCCGGAACGAAAGCAGCGATTTTCCCCTCATAAAAGTTAATGGCCCAGCATGAGTCGGAAGCGATTCGTTCGCGTCATCCATTTGCTTCATCGCCGGCACGAGGCCCGGCGACGCGATGCGCCAAAACACACATGGATGACGAACGGCCTTTCAGTGCACGAGCCTCTTTGCAGACCGGATTTTGCCTAAGCATTCATCCCGCTGCTCATCCGCGATTTCAACTGCTCTCTTTTGGTTGATAGCAGAGGCTGTTCCGTTTTGTAAGTTATCGCGAAGAATGGCGAGGAGTGTGTGAAGAGACGCATTGTCCCGGTGGACCTCCTTATTTGTCCCCTTGGACTGAACTTATATTGGGCTTCACCTGAATTCAACTGATTTCTCGGCAAGACATGCATTCGGTGGGGTTGACAAAACAGGCTTTTTTGCTTTCTAATTATTGCGAAGTATGGCGGAGACTCGGCGCAATGTTGTCCTAAATTTTTAAAATGCATATTAACCCGGAATACTGTATAAAGAAACCCACGAAGATATTTCAAAGGCTTTCGAGGCGTTTTCCACTGAATTTACTAGTTTTTCTCAGTATTTATACCCTATAGCCTATGCAATATAGTAAAAATTTTAAATTACCTGTATTGACTTTTCCATATACTGTACTACTGTACTTCAAAAACTGTAGTTGTCTTCGCTTGTTTTCAAGATCTAACAGGGTTTTTTCTCTAGAGAACTGCTCCAAGCCTTGTTCATGAGAATTTATGCACGTAAAATTTCCAAAAAGTTGTGAGATATTGTACAAAAGCATTCCTCCATATAATTGCACTCTCTGGTTCAATTACATTGAAGATGCTTTAGTAGTGAAACAGTAAAATCTGATCACAGAAGAGTCGCATTGTCCCTGGGCACCTACTCAGTTATACTTGTCGACTGAGCTTTTCAAGCTTCTTCTGAACTTTAAAAATTTCATGGCAAGGCCTACCGTACATAGTTTAATTGCATAGGCTTTCAATTTTTGGCTCTGTAAAGAAACATGTTGTATATCTCATCATTTTTCCGATTGAAGGAACTTTTCAAACTTCTTCTGAAATCTGGGGTGTACCACTTTATGGCAACCCGTATGCATGGGTTGCAAACAGCGGTGGATGAACTGAAAAGAAGACTATGGCATACCATCATAAACGATACCTGAGTAACCTTAGCTTAAAATGCCCAGAATCCATGTGCACGAATTCAATAATCATCGCAGGTCGATGAGGAATTTATTATACAGTACTGTACAATCGCCGATTTTTCGTTTTCGTGAATGTCTGCAGCTGAAATTTTCTTGTGGTGCTTCTATATTCTGATTATTTCCTGGGACATTCCCTGAAATAAAGTGTCCATGAAACGCTTCCAGAAATCAATTTCTGTAGAAGAATTTAATTTTAATTATTAAGTGGAAGCCAAGGACTGTGGAGAAAGCAGGAATGAAATGAAGCCTTACAAAATCGAGGACTAAGAGGCTCCCACATCGACTTATAATTTGAAATTGGCATCAGTTAAAGAACTTTGATTTTAAAATGGTCTTCATTGTTTACACATACAGTACTGTACATTATTTAACAAAAACGACCGACGAGTCAAACAAATTGAGAAACTCTGCGCCAGTTAAGAGGATGCAATTTCAGTTTCAACACTTGTTTCATGCATACATTCAGGTCGATCCGAATAAAAGTTTGTAATAAAAATGCGGGAAATTTGTTACGTCAGTTTCCATCTGCAGCGGAAGGTTTCAGCGTAATCAAACAATGACACGCGCTTCGGGTGACGGCATGAAAACGGTGATTCATGGGGACCCTCTCGGGAACGGGTTCGCCTGCTGGCCGATCGAGACAGACGAGCTAAGCTAACAATAACTACGAGAGTCGGTGAGTGGAAAGTCGAATTGCGTCGACGATGAAACATGTTGGACAGCGATCAGGTCGAGTGGTAGGAAAATTGCTGACGGGTCATCGAAAATGACACTGTATCCGAACGGAGTGCGAGGGGAAAGACGAGACAAATGCATCAACTCGCGGAAAAACGGGTGAATCGCATTCGGAACCCAGTCGGACCGCGGGATAAATGGGGTGTGCTTTCGGATTTCTTTCATGCTTCCCCTTCCCCACCCACGACCCGGCCTTGGTCAAATGAATTAGTTCCTGCCGACTGCGCATCGCGCGGATACTCCAGGAGATACTTCACGCGGAAACGGGGCGCAAGTGGCGAGCCGGAACCGGACGGAAAAATGAAATTATTCTCGGCTTCCCGGAAATGAAATGAGTTGCAAAGCGGCAGTGGCTCTTGTCCTGTCTGACCCCGGGGGGACAGTCCGACTCCGAATCGATTCTCATACCAGATCCACGCTCAATTTCCTAGCGCTCAGCTTTCGTGATATCGCCACACATTCGGTCAAAAACACCTGCCCGAGATGAATGATTCAAATCCTTCGTTACACTGTTGACCCGGAAGCAATGGACCGATTTTTCAACTATTGTATATCTGTTGAAGATTTGAAATGATGAAGATAGAAAAAAGCCAAATTTATGTATTCCCTTACATTTCCTCGCGATCGATTCTCATTGCAGAATGCAGACTCGCGCTCAATTTCCTAGGGCTCAGCTTTCCGGGTATCGCCAGACAAAAACACATGCCCCAAATGGATCATTCAAGCCAACAGTTTTTAAGAAGTACCCAGTTTTAAATTTCATGATTCGGGTTCAAAAATTGAAGTCAAATTGAATTTTCTCGCAATCTGTTCTGATCGGAGATCCGCGCGGATTTCCTAAAGCTTTGTTTTCAACAGTCAACACGCAAAATCCTCAACTGATAATGGAATTGAGATGAACTTGAATTTTGCAACAACAAAAATTATCTGACAGATTGATTTTATGTTGCAATATCCGTCGGTGAAGTGTTTCAGCTTTTCATCCATAAGGGCTCCAATCTTCGATAATTTTATAATTTTAGTACATTAATACTCTATTATGCCTGGTCATCATGAAATTGAATTTCTCGACACATTGACTAGTTTAAAAAAAATGAAATATCCGGTTTAAGACCATTCACCTCGAAGTTTAATCGAAGTTCGACTGAACTTCGATTACCTCAGACAAGGGTCGACTGTCATTCTTGTTCGCCTCACAAATGAATAAAATATCCATCAGGAAAATTCTGTGTAGCTTTTGAAGAAAAAAATTACGTTGAAAGCGATTTCGTTAGAAAGTTCCCTCTTCCGATTATCAACTACGACTTTCCGGTTTCGCAGTTGATAAATCCCGGAAACTTCAACCACAGGAAAACTTACAGACTTGCTTTCTTTCTTCACATTGTTTCAATTCATTTTTCCAGTTCTTTTGTAATGTCTGTAACGGTGCGGATAATTCAAAGAAATCAGGAAGCCATGAAGAAACTGATTCCTGAGTTTTAAATTTTGTCCTTGAGCCTTTTCTGTGCAGTTTTTGTTGTTGTTTTTAAATCGCAAATTATTTTCATTTCTCACTCTCTAGATAGTCTAGATTCTCTTCATGTACAATAATTCTGCTATGTCAGACATCAGTTTAACTTTTTTAAGTATATTTTTGACGGAAATTGTATTTAATTACGATTGAGAATAACCAATAGTTTACGTCTATCTTCCACCAAATCAAGATTCTGGAAGTCAAGGATATTAAAATGGAGCGAAAACAGCTGAAGGTCGCACATTCGACCTATGAATCCGGGAACCATATGAAATTTAATTTTTCATTGGCGTACCAGAAGGTACTTCTCCTTGAGAACTTCGTAATCATACTGAATACCACAGACGGGTGCATGTTCATGTAGAATACCGTACTTGATCATTTTAAAAATTATCCCAGAAAGTGCATGTACCGACTATTTCCCTTCTCAAAACGTAAACAGAGTTTTCCGGGGAAATGCTCTGTGATTTCCAAGTGAAACGAAATTCAATTCCCAGCATACATTTTCATGAGGTCGTCGAAGTGCCCGTAACCCGACCTGACCTTTGGGTCGGTTAATCCGGAATTTCTACCACCGATTTCCCACCATATCCGGAATCGCCTACTCGGCATTCACCGTTGAAACGATTTGTTGATGCGTGACGATGAATGCTCCAAAGAAAAGTGGAATGTTGGGGAAAGCAGCAGCTTGAGCTACTAAGTGGGAACGACCACGTGTCCATCACTGTGTCCGGGTTGCATAATCATGTGCTCGAAAGGAACTTGGTGATCAGGAGAGCGAGTGACTGACAGAAAGACACACAGAGCCAGGGACAGAAGTCCGGACGATGAAGCAGAGATTCTTGCTGCGTCGAAAGAACCCGAATGGGAGAAGAAAACTCCCGGGTTGCGTGATGGATGCGGAGTATGAAAAGGAGGAATTGATGGTATTGATGGCCCAACGTTGGTTCGCGGAAGATTCACCAGGAACCACGGCTTCTAGCTCATCTTTCCGGCGATGCAGATAGCTTTGGCACGGAATTCGGAAAAAAAATGAGAGGCAACCACGCAGAAAGCTTGCAAAACATTCGTTCTCTGAATCTGCTGATCTATCCTGGATAACGAGCGTAGATCTATTCCAATGCACCGTTTTCTATCCGAGTCATTTTTGAGTGAATTCCGTGTTCATTATCTGGGGCTTTCGTTATCCGAGATGCCACTGCAGTACTTCTTCGTCGCAAACGAGTAAGTGGTTGATGACGAGTAAGTTAAATTAGGAAATTACAAAATTGCTCCTCATGGGAAAAATAATCAATTTGAGAAATTCATTCTTGCATTAAATATTTAGCAAGTACTGTAGTTTCTGCAATAAATATACAATAAAGTACAGTGCGCTCGAATTCAAAGTCAATAATGAAATATAAAGCGGCCCAGGCACAGGAATTTCAATTCTCCGGATGTCTTAAAGCCCACAATCAAGGAAATGCGATGAAAAATATTCTTATCCTCGGTTAGAAAACGTATATCTGTTAAATAAAAATTGTTATCCTGATTTAGTTGGAGTCCACGTTAAACGCTTACCATTCTCGCCGTTTTATTTTAAATGAACAATTATTATTTCCCATTAAACTTATGACCACCATTAATTGAAAAGTCCTCATTTTGGACGCATAGGCATAGGGCACATCGGAACATAGACTTATCGAACATGGGGAAAGGCAAAGGAAGCATCGTCCGGCGGGGAGAGGCATGAAATGACAGTCGTCAACGACGGAGTGGTCGCTGTCGAGACCCAAGATGCCTCCTAAAGTTGCGGACGCAGAATCCATACCCCCGCGGAATGAGGATACAGACTTGGCAGTAAGTGATACATGACCATTCCGTCGCTCTTGCCCCCCTAACCCGCTCCGACTCGCAACCCGGGGAAAATAAACCCCGCGGCGTGGCTTCATAGGCAGGGAGTTTCATTTCATTTTTCTCCTATCCTAGCTGTTCCGTGACGGGGGAAACCCCTCGCATTGCTCGACGTCGTGTCCGCCTCTGGCGTATCATGAGATCCCCTCCTCGCAGCTGGGCATCAATGCTCGGATATCCTTTCCTTTTAGGGACGTGTAACCCGTTCCTTCTTGATTTCTAGCTTTTCGAAAATAAGAAAGCTCCCCAAGTCCGATCCTCGAGTTGGCATCTTTCGGTGAGCCAGGGAATGTATCATTTGATTCCTCCTCATTGTTGTAGATGGAATACGGTACGCCACGCTCACAATGCAAGGATCTGATTCATGAAGCTGCTATACGTAATATGGAAGAAAGAATTATCTAATCTGGCGTAGTTGGTTGGTCTTCGATCGAATGGGGTTCATACAAACCTTCCAAGTTTTTCGCAATAATGGTCTTTATCTTCACGTTCACGTTCTGATGAACATCCCTTCATTGGATTCCATACATCATACCTGTACTGTACTTTAACTTCATCACCCGGCTTTTGCTCACCGTGAATTTATTTGTACCACGAGTACGTGAAAGATCTTGTCACTGCATCTCAACTCACTCATTCAAAAAACACCCATGTATTCGACTTTGTACACACGCATGTCAATGCGGCATGCAGCGATTTGAAGTCATTCGCGTAATAAAATAAATAGGCAGCAAAGAAATCAAATTACTTCGAAACTTGATTTTCACCAGAGTGCTCTTGAAATTGCTTAAATAATTGCTTAGAATGTTAGATAATTTCAGAGTTTTTCAATAAAACTTCATGGAGCTGTCGCAATATATTTTCAACAAGGTCAGTAACACATTAATTTCATTTAAACCTGTGAGGAGTCCAAGGCATCTAAGGGATAAAGAAAAAGTTATATTGGATAAAACGGTAATTTCCGACGAGGGACGAGTTTGTGCATTGAGTTTCGATTTCATGTCTGAATGAGCCGGTATTTGATACCGGCTCATTCAGACATGAAATCGAAACTTAATGCACAAACTCGTAAATAATCAATAATTTGATTATTGATTATTTACTAGTGAGGTTTAGGAGATTCTATAGGGTTGAGTGGGAATTGGACGATTTAAAAATTAGATTCGATATTTTTGACAGATTAAGTTTCGTGAGTGAGGGGATTCCGGTAGGACTGAAATGAAGAATTTTCTGACATCTAGAAAAAAGTATTCGAGGAATTTCTCTTTTCGTTTTTGTTGAATCCAATTTTGTTGAATTGAAGAACATTGAGCCTTAGAAGATTTCAGGTCATTGTGAGGCAACTTCGTGCGTATATCATGGGCTGTAATAAACCTGTTTTAATAAGAAATGACGTTCGCGAAATGAGTTGAAGGGATTCGGAGAAAAGGGTAAAAAGAAATGTCTTGTAAGACACGATTCATTTAAGGCATTGGGCGAGTTGATGAGAGCAGACGGTGGCTTGATTATCATCTGCATGCGGGAGGAAAATGTCGGTCGGTGCGGGTCACGTTTATGTCCCAGGAAGAGCATTTCGGTGTCAGAGTTCCGCTTCTTCGTTTTTCCCGGCAACTTCCAATTTACTTCCTCGCGTCCGACTGTTACATTTTCTGCAGTCCCGTAATGCCTTATTGTCGTCCAGAGCCATCTCTCCCCCTTTCGGGCCACGCTCTTATTATCCGGGCCAGCGCTGGTCCCGCGCCAGCAGGTCGCCGGGAAAATGCGAACGCCCTTTTTTCTGCCCGGGTTTATGACTCCTTTGTCCGCCGCGGAGCCGGATAAACATTATGCCAAGGTGTGCCGTGCAAATTCTCTTCCCGCAATACTGACCAGCACCCGGGCTCATAATCCCGCGCTCTGGTCGGATATTGCGTTTGATTAATCTCGCCGGCTGCTGGACTTGTTCTTTCCGAATCACGACAAACATCCTATCTCGCCTCGGGTCCTCCCGCAATCCCGCCCTACATCGCGGGCGGAAATACCCGTCGTGTAGGATGTCCGGAATTGCGGGAAAAGGGCCATCATTCCATCAACAGTATCTCTTGGTCTTCTCCGACAATATTTCTCTCGCGGCTTCTAATCTTGCTCAACTCCATACCATGCGACAACCTATCGCACTCACAATTTCCATCCCTAATGCTTCTGAAGACTCGGGCCTTGAGCGCACGTTTCTTTAAATCACGGAATATGCCATAGCTGTGCTTCGTTCGTGTAACAGGGTGTCCGCCGACTCGACTTCTTTTTGACATTCCCCATGCAGTCGCTGGGATGCCGCAGGTCTTGGGTGCATCATTATTCGCTGTCCCGCAGACACGACTCCGTGTTTCTGGAAAGTCTACAAACTCGTACTTGCACGAATTGGTTTGTTTGACTGAACATGATAGGCAGTACGAGCAAATTACTTTACGTCCGTCGGTTCACTGGCCCTTGATTCATTGAAATTACTGTACTTCGAACCCCGCTCCACATATTGGTAATACTCCGGCTTTAACAACTTTTTTTTGCCGAAATCAGTCTTAAACTAACGTAAATTAAGAAACTACGAAGATACACAATTTATTCAGTCTTGGCAATCTTATTGTTCTCCTTTGGGAGTTTTCTTGAGTGATGGACGCCTTTTTTTCTACAGAATAATATTCAACGATTTCAAATCAAAATACTGTATATGAGTTGCAGCGTGAAATAGAGCTGTCAGCATTACTTCTAAAATTACTGAGAAGTCGTTTATTGTGTTGACCGCGTGTCAGCGTTTTCAATGTTTTGTTCATATTTTGTAATATTTTGTGCTACGATTGACTTACGTTGGCAAGTTATACACAAAATCTCGAAGTTATCAAGAAAGACTTGGGTATTGATTCCATATGCTTCACTTCACTCCGATAGGGCAGGAATTTTCAAATTTGTTGAGTCTAACTAGTATGAAGATATTTGCGTGGTACAGTACCTTCTTAGCAATACCGTAACTTCAACCGAAATCAATGAGGTTTATGGTGGTCTTTTTTTCAAAATTGCAAAAAAAATGAATTTCAAAATCAGATTTTCGCTTCCTGATGTTTCAGGATTTTTCTTTGTTTGCTTCTGTTTTCCCGGGTCACTTACCCGAACGCTTGCTTCATATTTATCCTAATATTTTCAAGTGAAATTTTTATTATCTTCAAGCCCATCCTTGTGCCGATTTAAAAGTCCTAGAAAAGCCTGCGTGTAAGCTAAGAAAAATCTTGCTTACCACCTGGCATGTGCTCGAATACCACCGGTTGAAGAGCTCTTATTTGGTGGACTACTCGGGGTTATACTCGTATAGCCAATTTTCCATTTTATATAGTTTCAGATTCCTTAATAAATTGACTTTTCTTCCCGTTGGAACTCATCGAGCCATTCAACCGCTGTAATTCACAGAAAATATGTAGATACAGTATTTAACAATGTTCGCTCGAATGCATCGAGAAGAATGTGCAGTATTTTGAGTGGGTTGATTCGAATCTTTTGAATGATGGAAACTAAGAGTCCGATTTCTGAATCGATCCGCACCACACTTTGGACGAGATGAGGGACGATTGATTTCTGCAGAGAAGGTTGCATCCTGCGAAGCAAGAAGTATCGGAGGAAACAGTCGCTCTTATTCTCCTCTTCCTCTCCCCGGAGGGGAAATGACAAACGCGGGATGCAGCTGAAGGAAGGTAAGGATGAGATGGGATGGGTTTCCGCGCAAGATTGGTCCGAGTTTTTTTTTCTTGTTTCTCTCCCCACCCTTGGAAAGGGGAAGTCAGTGTGTCCGAGTTATGGTATCGAGCAGCCATAAAAACAGCTCTCACTGCCCGGCTGCTAGCATTCCGCCGAGACAGGTGATGGGATAGAGACTTCGATAAGCGGCTGGTGATCGATATTCATTCGGAGACAAGGAATGAAACCTGGGCAGGTTTACAAACATACGTACTATATCGTACTATACACATATATTTTTTTTCTGCCCTCCCCCGAGGTCTACGAAGTTTTAATGTTGATACATGTACAAGGCGACGGTCCCGCGCTCCTTGGATGGAGCCAACTGCAATATCTGACCGCCGACGCACTCTCACGAACCTTCATTAGAAAAAAAACACCACCCACCATTTAAGTTCGCTCTGCTTACACAGTAATATTAGGTCTGCTTTGCAGTTCAAAAAACAGACCTCACTCACTCCTCGGTGCTCCTCCTAACCCATTCTTGCAAGTTGAACCAAATTAATATTACTTCTGAATTAGAGGGAAAACAATTTCCGTTCGGAAATAACTTGGGAACATGTTCCAACTGCCACACTGAGAACTCTCACCAGAAAACATGATTACTGTCAATTGTAAGATGTATGACCGGAAAGTTTTGTTGGTACCTCAACAATAAATTCTTCGCAAGTTTCTGAGTCAGGATTCTTCAAATCACGACAATTCAATCATCAATTGATGAACATCATTGAAAAAAATTGAGTGGACCAAAAAACTTGTTCAGCTGAAGCCCGGTGCTCATGTCTCAACAAATAACTTTTAATGAGTTTTATTGCTTGTTTACTCGCAGTCTGCCAGCAGATGAGTGGAACACGCAAATGTGGCAAGTATTATAATTAGGCAATTTGGGTAAATGGGTGCGTTCATTCGTCTCTGCTAAATTTTAACACCAGCGAAGAACAATTGGAATCCTGGAATTGGACTTCATCAAATATCCTGAATTTTTTCATAATCTTAATCCATCCTAAAAGCCTCCCAAAGAGAAGCACAAGAGTTTCAAAATTAATAACTCACTCTTACGATCACTTCGAACGCAAGAAAGACTTTTGGGCTTAAACCGCCAGTAAAAGATGCTTAGAAAATATCAGCATTTTGTTAGACAGTGCAAGTAAGTTACGTAAAAGCCTTTTACATCAATTGATAGGCTTCGGAAGGTATTTTTGTTATAGAGTACAGTATATACGTGCCGTGTAAGGAGGTGACATTGACCGGGAAGAATCGAGCGTTTTTCCATCGCGCTGCGGGTGACGTTCAGTAGTGGATCACCCCGATGATTTTGAACCCCCACAAAGCTGTGTTTTTTTTTCTTCTTCTTCTTCCCTGCTGGTCCCACTCTTGCCAACAAAGTTGCATGGGTACAAAAAGAATCTCCTGGACAGCATTTCTGCGGGTCAGAATCCTGGCTGCCAGGGAGAGAGAGACTGAGCTGCAGCCTGCAGATACAGTTGTGAGTCAATCTTCATCATCGGCCGAGCTCTCATTTCTCTCCGCCTAATTCCCTTTGATTCTTTCCTTCTTATCGCCCGTGGCGTCCGCGCGCCAATTATCGGGAAAATGCCAGAACCTCATCAATAACTGTGTTGAGGGGAAATTGTGTTTGGAATTGCCAGCACAAGCCTATTGTTTTCTCTCCTAAGCTTCCCGGTCATTTCTCGCCTCTCCGTCACTGCCATTCCGACGCCATGCAAAAAATATATGGCATGCCCTTTTTTCGACTAATGCTTTCACCCATTATGACCTTTCTGCGTTCATTTAATTTTTTCAATAGCCGTGAATGACCCCCGGGAACTCATACCTTGAATCATTCCCGCTTATGATCCATGAACAGAAGTATACAATCAAAAAATCCCTGAATTGCTTCAAATTATGTACGGTATGCACCTTTCCAAATGTTGCATTGCCTAAGTAGCACCTTTGAATCGATTGGGAATTGTCAGCATTTTTTCCCCCGAAACTATTGAAATTCCTTTAATTCGTCAGTAAATTCGAAAGGTATTCCAAGTATTCCGGTATCGATCCTTTTCCCTCGTTATATTCGTTCAAGTAAAATGTATTTTATGATCCATAAAGCGATTGATGGGATCTTATTGTTTGAACCCATTTAAATAGATTACTTTTTTTAATATCTGCTCGCGAAATGCTCATTCCTCTGGAGAGAAAGGCTATCAAAATGGCTTCCTCCGCTGCATGATCATGAGTTGAAGCATGCTGAGTAATAGGCATCATCGAGTTGAACTCGGCTTCTTTGGCCTGATAGGGATAAGATTGAGGATTAATGGCTCTTCTTTGACAGTCGGAATATTCGGAGAAAAGCTTCCAGAGATTTCGCGTGCGATCGGATGATCGAAGTGATTGAGGAACGAGAAATTGATATCGATTTCCCGACGCAGTGCGGATGCGATGCATCCAGTACGTTTTCTGTATACAGTACACTCTGGGAAACAAGACCTCGTGCCGGACGCCGGAGTTCACAACAGTTTCGGTGGCAAACGACAAGACTCGCGGGGGGGGGGGGGGGGGGGGGGGGGGGGGGGGGGGGGGGGGGGGGGGGGGGGGGGGGGGGGGGGGGGGGGGGGGGGGGGGGGGGGGGGGGGGGGGGGGGGGGGGGGGGGGGGGGGGGGGGGGGGGGGGGGGGGGGGGGGGGGGGGGGGGGGGGGGGGGGGGGGGGGGGGGGGGGGGGGGGGGGGGGGGGGGGGGGGGGGGGGGGGGGGGGGGGGGGGGGGGGGGGGGGGGGGGGGGGGGGGGGGGGGGGGGGGGGGGGGGGGGGGGGGGGGGGGGGGGGGGGGGGGGGGGGGGGGGGGGGGGGGGGGGGGGGGGGGGGGGGGGGGGGGGGGGGGGGGGGGGGGGGGGGGGGGGGGGGGGGGGGGGGGGGGGGGGGGGGGGGGGGGGGGGGGGGGGGGGGGGGGGGGGGGGGGGGGGGGGGGGGGGGGGGGGGGGGGGGGGGGGGGGATTGATGAGGAAATCGACGTGAAAATAAGAGAAAAGCAGCAGAGGGAGAACAATCGTCGAAAATTTGCGCTGGACGCATCCGACGGGGCATAATAGTAGGGTTACAACCCTGCGACCGCTCGCATCTGGCAGTAAAATCTCTCCCCCGTCGCGGATCCCCCATGTGAGAGAAAAACTGTAATTTTTCCGAATGGACAATTCGCCGAGTGTCTCACCCTTGCTGCTGATGGGGGCATTTTAGCGGTCAGATTTTTCCATCTCCAGTCATATTCCACGTGACGTTTTCACATCCCGTCATTTTATAATGCCCGTCCGTTGCGGGGGAAAACAAAAAACAAAACGAAGATGGAAAAGCTCACGTCGTCGTTTGACCCTTCAGCCAACGGCCACGGAAAGTTGCTCTCGGCAAGAAGAATTCTCTTTCGCTCGATTATCCGAATCTGAATCCGAAATAAACTCTGTTCTATGAAGAAGACGGCGTATTCCTACGATGGAACTTGATGTAACGTAAATGCAACGGCAATCATTGTTTCGTTTAATTGTGTCTTAATTTTGCCCCGAATTTCCGAGTATAGAATACACCGTGGCAGCATGAGTCGACCTGACTTGATTTCTTTATTATTGTTTTTTTATTTGATTTCCCCCACGAACTATATTGGAATTTGAAATATAATAGAATGTCTCTAATATTGAGTCAAATCATATTGAACCCCTCTATTGAGATATAGGCGGCACTTTTTCCTGGGGTAATAGTTTATAAAACTCGGGTTCAATTTTTACTTCGGATACTCCTGCATATGTCGCACCGAAATCTCGCATGCATGCGGTCATTCATATATCCTCGCAAGCAGATGATTTAGTAAAACAAGTGGTTTTGAGAAGATCATGCCGCATTTTGTAGCAGCTTGTCCAATTATTGTACTGTATAATATAAAAGGAGTTTCACTTTTTTCCAGTGTACAGGCCACATTTTTTTGCCTAAAATTTTATCATTTTTTCGTCAAACAGAGTTTCTTTGCTTGCATTGCTTGACCAACATCGTCTATTGTCGTCGATAGTGGTCCGTACTCACGAAATATTGTGAAATTTCCCTTGCGTTTCAAGATGCTTCTATCATTACAAAGAAAGCATCCGGTTGGTAATCCAAAAAATCGAGTTTCATTGTACAGTACTGTACAGTACTTCAAAAATCCGAAGATATGGAAAAAATTAGGGTAACTACTGTACTAGCTCTCACTAAAAACTGCAGTTCGGAATCCTAATCTCGCACAACTCGGTCTTCTCCATTAAGGAAGGTCCTCAGCATACGGAACAGCTGGGCGCGAGGTAATGAGCAAAAATACAGCAATACCCCGGACACTGAATTGATTTCTTTCTCGGGGGCGCCAAAGCTCGTGCCGTTTACCTACGTCAGGGATTTTTTTCGGGGGGGGGGGGGGGGGGGGAAAAAAAACCCCC
>CAJPEX010000615.1:0-90933 GCA_905338405.1 Notodromas monacha
TTTTTGCACACCTAATATCTGGTTTGCATCCTGTAATTGTAGAAATTATTCATTTTTTGAACTTCAAAGTTTCTTTTTGATAACTTCAACAACCCAAGAAAAATATTCTGCATTTGGAGTTGAGAATTATAATATTACAAAGATGAGTAATGCGTCTGCATTTAGTAAATGTCAAAGGTTTATCTTGAATTAGAAGGTCTTTATTGAGGGTTTTGATGATCTTCTCCTGCATTCATCATTTAGTAGAAAAAAGCAAGGAGAAAAACCCCCAAAAACGGGGATGCCTATATGCGAATATATAGGATAATTGTTCTCATTTCTCTGTTTAAAATTCCCCTGTTTAGCTGTAAAAGCTGTTCAAAAACGAAAATGTACACTAGACACACCCTTCCTATTTCTCTCCCTCACTTTTGTCAAATTTTCTGAATAACTGTTTGCAGTGTTTAACTTTAAATGCTTCAATGGAGTG
Organism: Notodromas monacha; assembly: GCA_905338405.1. Classification (NCBI taxonomy): domain Eukaryota; kingdom Metazoa; phylum Arthropoda; class Ostracoda; order Podocopida; family Cyprididae; genus Notodromas; species Notodromas monacha. The sequence goes on from CAJPEX010000615.1 coordinate 470, forward strand.
ATTTGGAGTCACTTTGCCTGAAATCGTCGCTCAGAAATCATCTGCCATATTTTAAATTGCATGCAATGTGGATGATACTCCATGAAAACAAAACGCTGTGGTTTGCAATCGGAAATGAGTTCGGACTAAAGTGAAATGGCAAAAAACATGCGACTCACCCTGTAGCCACGAAGGTTTCTAACAGAGCAGGTGAACACTGCTTCTCGTCCCTGAATTGCTGTCACGTTCTCCACCTGGCCCACGAATTCCGGAGGCAATTCACCGACTGGAGAAAATGGAATTTGAATAATATATTATATCTCAAATTAACTCAGTTGATTTTTAAATTCTCAGAAAAAAAAAATTCCCGAAAAGGCAGATTTTGTGAAGCGTATCAGCTGATGAAAGTCTCGACAAATAATGGATATTAAGAAAGTATTTGATTGGGCTTGTAATTTAGCGCTCCTCTTGCTTCATTTTCTTTCATCTTCCGCATTTTTCTGTGTTGATGTGGAATACAGTATTTCAAATTTGAACATTCGAACATAGCTTCGACCAGCCCAAACCGCATATACAGTAGTACTATATCATCAAAATTGTTTTAAAAAAATCAAAGTGAAAAGCAATGTATTTCATGTTGTATTGTATTTTCTTTTTTGTTTTGTTATCAATTTGTGATTTCCTGCTTCTGAAGTGGTTAGATATCATGGAGTGGATTTGGGTTGGGTGGGAAGGGGGTTTGGGTGTGGAAATCTTGATTGAACCTTGTGAAAGCTGAAAAGTGGCAAGTCAAGTGTTCTGTTCATTCATTCATGAAAATTTAAATTTTTTGAAGAGAGACGCCGCTGGAACAAAGGAGAAATTTGTGACAATGTGAACTATTTATAGCGCTATTACTTATAACGAAATTTTACTGTATGCCAAACATTGAAACACCAGAAAATAACCAAGGAAAATTCCTTTTCATATTTCCAGCTGAAACCCTTTTGAAGCCCAATAAGTCGCAGAGATTTTCTTTCCTACCTGGTTTGGGATCGAACCCTGATACACGTGCATATTCCCAGGCCATGAAAGCTTATTGTTGTGAGGTAATCAATGCCTATTGTGCTATTTTTAGTTCATGAGCAGCAGGTATATGGTGGTGGTGTATGTATAATTGAGATGGACCACTGCAGTCTAATTGTGTGCTGACTGCAGGAAGGAACAGGCTAATCCCTGGTCCATTTCAGAGAGGCTATTCCATACACATACAGGGTATAGGCATATACGAGGGTTGGTTCATAAGTTTTGGGACTTTTTAAAATAAATTCAATAAGAAAGTTTCAAAAATGCCAAAACCTTTTTATTTGCAGAGAAACCCATCATTTGGCAAAACTGCAATGCTGTTCAAAATTATCTCTGCTGATTTCTATGCATTTTTTCATGCTATAAATCCAACTATCAAAACAGTGCCGAAAACTGAGTTCTGTTAGTTGATTATAGGCACCCTGTAACTTCTGGCTGTTCTCAGCATTGAAGCATTTATGCCATGGAAGAGCAGCTCGATCAACTAAAAGAATTTGATTTTGGGACTCTTTTGCTGGCTGGATTTATCACATGAAAAAATACACTGAAATTGGTGGATAGTGTGTTGAACAGCGCTGAAGAGTTGCCAAATTATGGGTCCATATGCAAGAGAAGAAATTGTTGGATTTGTTCGCACTCTGTTGGATCTATTTCAATAAGTCTCAAAACTTATGAAACAACCCTCATATATGAAGGCTGGAAATCCCGCAGCCATTTTTTTCACTCTCTCCTCCCCAAAGTATTTTTTTTCTTTTCTGTGCACGTTTATTGATTTCATTTTCATATGCCAGCACTCAAGTATTTTTATTTTATTTGTAGACTGGTTTCTGATTTGGCGTTACCTTTTTAGGAAAAGCAGATTTCTCTGAAATCAAAGGTGAAAAATGAATGAGGTGGAAATTTCATGCACTTTTTTATTGACTGGTTGGGAACCAACGAAGCTTGCCTTTATTTCTGGGACATTTAATGGTCTGGTTCACAATCCCAGTCCAATCCAATAACCACCAAAAAAAAAGAACATTCCCTTTAGTTATCGACCAAGAAAATCTTTGAATCCCTGAAGGAACCGGTTTTCTGGTCGATTTCAGGATTAATTTCTGAGCTTGGAAGGATGGAAAAGTCAGAACAGGAGTTCCAGCAGGAAAAAAAATGAATAAAAGAAGTATATTTCCCATTCTGAGCAAGAACTCCTTGGGCTAAAAATCAACATCCAAGTCCGTGCATGACGTCAAACGGGTGCCATTTTATCCTTGGGAAAACAGAAGGACGAATTTCTATATTGAATTCTCCGACGCGCGAACCAACCCCCAATGGGTTCCTCCACGAAATTCCTTCAGCAGGAAACGCGTTCATCAATAAAGTTGCTGTATGTGTGTACAGTACGTTTATGCTGTCACACATGCACGCAAATCTCCAACTTTACACAAGAATGGAATTAAAAGTTGCTTTCTAAATAAATGACTTCTTGAGCAATTAGTATGAGCAGTATACAGGAAGAATGGTTTTGTGCTAATTCTGTGAACACAGAGACCCATGGAAAATACATGTGGTATACCTTGCAATCCAACCTCGTGCAATTTGTCCATCTGGCAATTTCAGGGTTATATTTGCTGGGAAGTTGACTCATAATTTGACCTCTGCCTCAGGATTCTTTTGACCTGCTTTTGCCACATATGTATAGTGCTTTTGTGCTGCTCCTACTTAATTTTACAGTGTCTTGCAATTTGATCCTAATCCATCATGAATCAGAGTTCAATTGTGTTGTGCCACATATACAGCATAAGCTTAGGGTTCATATTCAGTATGGGATATGATGGTTCTTCTGAAATATTTTTCAGGCAGAAAATCACGACTTCCAGGTATAAATCTGCAAAACATTTTCAAGAAGATCACACTTATATGTGACATTTTGTGACAAGGTTTTGGGGGTTTCTCTTAGAAAAATTTTAGATTTACTGCATGATGATAGTGTGAAAACTTTCAGTCACAGTAAGAGTTTACAACCAATGATGCACAGTGCCAAAAACTTTGCAGGCTATCTTTAAAATCAAAATTTTGCTTTTCTTTCAACCAGTATTTTTTTAATTTTATCATGATTAAATCAAATTAGAATTTCCAATTTTCATGCTGGCATGACAAAGTTTCGCACCCTGTGACATGGCTGGAAAACTCTAGCAGAATGCCAGAAAGTTTTTACTTACTATCACCTAGCGAATTGAAAACTTGGTTAAAAACCAGAAAAAAAAGTATTTGCCCATTTTCCAATTTTCACGCACAATAACCCTCACTTTTTGCGAACAGATTAAATTAAATTGGATATTACCGATTTAGATTTGCTGTTCTGTAAGATATATTTGAAAAGTGAATCTAAACAATTTCAGTTCTGCATATGCACAAACATTTCCAATATTATCTGCCTGCAGCATAATCTTCACCCACGCGACTCCTTCTTATTGTAAAACGACTCAACCGGAAAAACTCATTTCAATGAAATTTGCTTTCATTCATAACTTTTCTTTTTGCTGGAATGATAAGATTAATGCAGTTTCTCCTGGACGACTGATTGAGCTCGTTACCATCAGAAATTCATCACTGAATATTAGCCTGTATGAAAATGGATTTCCCGTGAAAGGACCAACACACTCAGCGAAGATTGATTTCGGATCGTCACGTGGTTGAATATCATTTACGTCAGTGATATTCCGGTCGTCTTATTGTTATAGTTAGCAAAAAGGGCGTTATTAAGAGTTCAAGTTGGAATGGAGTTGATGGATGATGTTTTTCCACCATGTTCTCTTAGCATAAAATAGACACACGGTCAATATGACACCTAGCAGTTATACTGAAGATGCATTGGCTAGCAATTTATTTCCCAGGCACTCAAATAATTTGTGTAAACCACGAAATATCTTCCTGCTGCATTTCACTTCATCGTTATGATTCCTTGAAGAGAAAAATCGCCGCTTTTGGGCCTCGACATTTCAAGCTGATGCTGCGATTTTCAGCGATAAATTATATTCTTTGTTCTAAATTCGAATTTATCTGAGCTCACAATCTTGAATGACGATCGAGATTTCATTTGCACTTTCGAAATATCAAAGTGAAGATTGAGTCGAGTGCAGATTGATAGGTCTGCGTGGGTGAGAGATAATACAGTAATTCTGTTTTAATTGGATTGCAGTATTTTTGATCAGGATAGTAATTCATCACCGCTTCACTTTTCAATTAAGCCATGAATGTGAAGGTAGGATTAAAATTAGACGAAATGAAATAAAAGCTGACTTTGATCTTTCAGAAATAATTGTGATTTCCATTTATAGAAGATGGGCATAATTTCCATTTTCAAAATAATTGTTGCCTTCAAACTTGGAAACTTCCACATCTGCCGTTGAATAAACTTCAAGCTACTGCGTCAAATAAATATTGTATTTTTTAAAAATGTAAAGAAAATTTGTGTACATAAAAACTGTTATAAATAAATATAGTCAGTATAATCATACTGCCTCTGCTGAATGCAGTATGTTTTTCATCCTTTTTAAGGTGCAAAATCTGCCTGACATAATTCATCAAATTTAAAAAAATTTAACTTGTAAACTTTTAGGAAAAGCAAATTTGTTCATATAATATACTTTTTGTCTGATATACTTATCCATTGCAAGAATTAAATAATTTTGACAGAGGTTGACTGTTTATATATTGCACTCAGAATATAGTTGGGAATTGAACAACAAATGCCTTAGGGTATGAAAACCTTACCTAACAATTCCATGTTTAATCACCCTTTGACTTGAGCCACAAACTAAATTGACTTGAGAAATTAACGTCGCGTGTCACTAAGAAAGAAGACAAAGAATCATTGCATATTTTATTTAAAAAATGACTGTATATCAATGTATATACGACATTTTGTTTGTGTAGGGTAATACAGATGTGATTCTTTCAATTGGAAGGACATTACAAATTTCAGGATATTTAAATTAAATTTCTGCTATTATTGTTACTACCACTCAGTTTGAACCTAAATTCATCATAGGTTTTCTTTGTGTTATTGTCTGTTTAAGTATTTTTTCTGGTTTTTACTTTGCTTTATTTTACTGAAGAGAAGAAAAAATATACACCTCTTCATACATTTTTTACTGGAACCACTTAAATAATGTCCTGTACAGCTATAGATTGCAACAAAAAGCCATGTGCTGTTTGTTTTTTATCTAAGAATAGCACAATGCTTCCAAATTTAAGATAAAATGAAGTGCAAGAGCATTCAGCAGGCAGCTCCCATGCAAATTTAAACTTTAGTTAAGGGAAGAAAATGGGACAACAGGCAACTGTGCCATACTTATTCACAATTCAACACACTTTATATGCTCAGAATAACAGGCATGAAAACATACAGGCACTTTCAACAAAAAAAAAGTCATGGAAACCAGGACATTTTCCAAGGTGACATTTGTACATGGCATAATTGGCAATGCAAGATACCAAAGCAAATATCTTAATAAATTTTGAAGATACCAAATTTTGCAACATTTTATTTCTTAGATCGCAAAGATTTCTACAATTTTGATATTCAAAAAATATTGGTATGACTCTTACAGTTTTCAAGATATTTTGATTTCTGCAAAATTCCTTTTCCACCAAATCGCGTTGCTGATAAAATCAGCACACATTCTTGCCCTGATAAAAGTTGCACTAAAGGCAGGCACAGAAATGAAAACAAAGTCGTCCCACTTGGGGCATTCAAAAACAAGAATGCACAATTGTAGCTGTTGAAGTGCTGAGTTTTAGCAAAAAGTTCAAATTGCATGTTAAATTTAATTCATTCAACACCCATGTTTGGAGAATAAACTCTTTTCATAACAAACAAAACTGCTGGAATGGATGAGTTTTTTGCTCAAAGCCAAACGCTATTCATAAGCAAATCTAGTACACTTTCATAAACTGAATATGCTCATCAATTAATTACGATGGATTTAACTCCACCTTGAGACCCAAAGACGATCAAATCTAATCCATGCTATTAATTAATCCAAGGGCGTCTTTATTGTTTGCTTCCATCAATAAGTCATGAAGCTTTACTTTGGCGAAAATGTTCAGCAGCTCGGAAAAATGAGGATTGGAATATATGAAGACGAATTGTTGGGATTTTAGCGAGCTTCTGCTTGAACCCCCTGAAACTTGTCAAGTAGCTTACCGAAGCCTAGCTGATATTTGCTCATTACTTTGCTGTGTGACCTTTCCCGGTAAAAGGCCTTTTGCCACGCGCGGCCTCGTTTCCCCATCATTTCGGAGCTGGGTCACAGAAAACACCATGTTTCTTCCACAACGGCTCATATACGAGTATATAAGCTTTTCCAGCAAGGCAAATTATCTCCTACACCAAAATCTCCTCTTCTTTCAGTGTGTGTTTTTTTTGGGAATGTTTGCTTTTGATAGATTAACACATTCAAGTTAAACAGGATAAAATTAACAGGCTAGACCAGTTTTCCCAATTAGTGTGTGGACTGTGGAAAGGTGCTGGTTTGCAGAACTTTTTTGCCATTCTGCAGGACATTTTTCCCAGGATAAGAAATTTTTCAAAAGTAGCAATAAAGTCTTTTATCACAGAATCTAAAAATTACATACATACAATAGCAGTTGAAATCATCTGATGAAAATGGAAAGTTGGCTCTTATTCTCCCAATAATGCTTCAGAAAAATTTTCACTCATACTGAGATGAATTATTTAAATTTTTCATTCTGTTGTGTATGTGTATGCAACATACGTGTAGGATGTCCAGTTTTATTTTGTGGAGTGTGTTCTCTTTTATTTTTGTCATTTGTTTGTGCTTTGTTTCATGCTTTGAAATGATTGAATGTATTTGGGGGAGTTGGGTTGGGTGGGGAGGGGGTTTGGATGCGGGAGTTCTGGTTATCCCTTGTGAACGCTGAAAAGCGGTAAATAAAGTTTTCTGTTCATTCATTCATTCATTCATTCTGTTACACCTTTCCTCAAGCCTACCTTGTTAATTTGTGAGGAAATTCCACTATAGCAGGTCCATTGGTTCAATTTTTACAAGAAAGTAAAAAAAAGTTAAATGCCTACTGCCATGAAGTCTTTCAAGCAAAACTTGTTGAGTCTGCAAAAAATTTATGAAACTTTGCCAGTCAGCAGAAAACATTTTGGGAATTTCCCAGGGCCGAAAAAAATTATAGAAATGTCCTGGTCCATGGGCTTAAGATGGTTGGGGAATACTGTACTATACTGTGGGATTTGTTCCAGCCAAAATAATATTTCACTATGGTAAAATGAGAGGAATTTGTTTAAAACTGAAGAATGCAAAAAGAAAAGAGAAGCCAATAATTTTACCTTGAAGAGGATTTATAGCATATATATTTTAGTTGGGTGCAGAAAATGCATCAACATATATTTTGAATTCGAATTTCCTTCGGAATTCTCTCACCAGCAAATCCAAATCTTGCTTTTGAAATTTCAACATTGCAAATATGGCATTACTTTTTTCGCAGTTTTTTTTTTCTGTTGGTTTAAGGTACATTCCTCTACTCAATTCTGTTATCTAAGACAAAATGGCGACCGCCTGTGGGTTCGTAATGTAAAAAATTCGCTGCTTAAGACATTCGTTCCCTGAAGACCCAATCCTGTATATCTGGAAAACTGAGGAAGAAAATTGATATAGAGGTCAATGCTAGCTTAAAAGTCACACGGGAAAAAATTGCCCTTGTTCCGACATTTGCATATGATATGTATCACAACGTATATATGTATGTATAAGGTCAGGGCGCATGGCGGACTCGAGCCAATTTCCATGCCATTTAAAATTCTGCACACTGGAATGTGTCTTGAATGCACAGCAGACGTCGTCGTGGGAAATTCTCTTTTGCTCGCCTGCGGATTTGCTTGCTTTTGTAAGTGTATTATCTTTTGATCATTGACTACATACAGCATACGATTCGATTCATCCACATCAGCATTATTGAATTCCCAGAAAGGAATTGATTATTTGCACGCATCTTCGTTGCGTAAATTGGAATTTACTTTTCCTACTCACAGATACAGTTTTATTTGAGTTGGATCCTATGTAAAGACATTCAATTGGCCAAACGCAACTTGAATGCAGTAGTGCCAATTTTTTGTCGAATTTTTCATTAAAAAAAAAAGGATTGCCCGTCTTATATGCAGAGAAGATGCATAAAGCCCTGCTGAAAAGCCTTGTCGCAAAAATCAAAATTCATCGGTCCAGTATTTATAGTCACCGTCATAAAATGCAGTGTTGCCACCGTCATCATTGTGGCATACCATGTACAGCTTCAATAATTCAGTGGGTTCCTGCATCAAGAAAACCAACAACTGTGCAAAAAAGTTTCCAAGCTCAGTACAATTTTGGGGGGGGGGGAAGAAAGATACAGTCAGCCCCCGTCTAATGGACTTGATTTGTGCAAGGGACAAGTCTGTTAGACAAAAAGTCCTTTACAAGGGAGGTCTGTTAGGCGGGGGGCCACTGTATAAAGAAGGTTTCAAATAATGGAAATGTCCCGCACAAAATCTTTGTCGTAATACGAGACGCTTGGAATCGAAATTCCATAGTTTCTCTGAGCCACCATATCTTAATTGTCATTTATGTTTTTGGAAAGTAATTTTCAGTTTTCCATCCTCTCATAGTAATCCACGTGAAAAATTGTGAAAAATGAAATTGCAGCAAAGATATGTTTGAATGATTATATTTGTTGACTGCTGTACATGATGAGGATCAACTCGAAATTGGAGTTTTACAAAAAACAAAATATGGAAGAAACAATGTAGATTACCTGATTGGATGGTCAATCAAGTGAAAGGAATGCGTGATGAAGTTTAGGCAGTGCACTTTTGTTTGATTTTTATTTAATTGATTGATATACTGTACTATACTGTACAAGTTTTTTCACCACTTGCCAGCATTCACAAGATTCACCCCCTCCCTCTAATTGTATTCACATCAAAAACTATTTGATTTTGTGCTTCTTTTTTCAGAGTTTTTTTTTCTATCATCCATGCACATTATAGCAAGACTTATTCTGGTTCTTTTCTTGTTGGGCTCCTTTTTATGCCAAATTATCAGATTCTATGTGCTTTTCTCCTGCACTAATGTTTTCTATAACTTGAAGTTCTGGAAAACCATTTTTATTAACTTTTTGGATTTTTTAAATTTTTATTAAACTTTTATTTAACTATTAATTTTTATCAATTCAATTTTTATTAACTATTAATAAAAATTGAACGCTGAAAAGCGGCAAATAAAGTTTTCTGTTCATTCATTCAACTTTTTGGAGGAATTATTTTTAATTTTTGACAAACTGGAGAACCCATTATATATGTTTTCATAGAGGTTATGGAAAAATGAGGTTTGGCATGTGGACAATCTGACATAGGGACAAGGTCCAATCAGCAACCATGTCTGCATCTCGGGGTCCCACTTTCAAATTTTTTTAAGGTTTTCACTTTTTACCATCAAATTCAAAATCTTGATCAAAAACAGAAAAAATGTTCTTGATGTATGTATACAGGTAAACCCTGAAAGAATGCATGATCAACTTGATGACAAAAAAGCCTGAAACTGATTAATTTTCCAATGAGCGGCCCGCCGTATTTTGAGGCAGGGAAACCCGAGGAAACAAATTATAATATTGTTCCCTGTAGCATTTTAACATTCCTGAATGGAACCAGTTGAAATTATTCAGATTTATTCATGGTTCTCCACCACCCCCGTGTAAAATCCGGGAGAAGCAGCAGCAGTCGGGCAAATTTTCTTGGAACTGCTTGACAAACAAGATGTTTTTGCCGGTATATTGGCTGAAATCTTCCCTCTGTATATTGTATGACGAGAATGATTGGCTCAAATGTGTTTTTGCGGAAAAGCACCCCTGTAATGACAGAGGATCCTCCAGGTGAAGAACCCGGGATCGGAAATCACTACAAGAGAACGTCGTTAACATGAGGAAATCAGTGTCATCGGATTCCCCATTGGGCATGAGATACATATACGAGGGGTCAAACAAAAGTTCTTGCCATAAAAAATTGAACCGAATCCGATTAAGGTGTGAAAAAATCATCGTTAAAAAACAACAATCATTTGGTGCATGAAATTGTCTCCCCATTTGACATACAATATTTTGAATAAAATGTAAACAATATTAGGGGTGGTGGAATTACGTTGTAATTTTAAAACCAGCTTATTTATTGTTGTCCAGCCTCTCCTGGCATTATACTGTGAAAAAAAATCTTCCCTTTTTGCATACTGCTAAAAAATCCTGAAAGTTGTCAAAAATTATTTTTTTTAAAAACCTCATACAATCTTGTACAATGGTAAAGGAAAAATGTCATTTCTTAAGAACTGGAACAACTTTGTATGCCTGAACTGGAGTATTGTCATCAAGATAAAAAATGGAATTATCTCATAAATGAAATTCTTCCCTGTTTCCTTACAATACCTGATTTATGAAGTGGACTCCTGGTACAAGAATTGTAGGAAAAAATTGTATGATAAATAGTGCAGATATTTTCCTCTGATTAATGTTTCAAAAACTGAGTGTTTAGAACTGATTTGTTAATGATGTGTGTGTGCCATCATTTTGTTCAATGATTCTGATGCAAAAAAGGCAAGACTTCATTGCAGTTCTCTGCGTGAAAACATCATGGTGAAAAGAACAAACCAAGTAATTTTTTTTGGCTTTCCTGATGAATTTTCAGCACCCTGTGACATGAGTGGAGGTGCAGCTCTCCACTCATGAACTTGTTTTAACCCTGTTCCAAGTCCTTGCCTGTACCAGATGTAAGTCTACATAGGACAAGGTTATTCCATATTCATCATTACTAGGAAAGTCTAGTTTTGCCAGACAAGGTTGTTCCACTTTCAGGAGAAAGAATATATTGACGATTTTATTACAGTTTAGCAGAAAAAATAAATCGCCAAATGCAATATTATTCCGGACAATGATATTCCTGACAACATTAAATCTCCACAACATTATTCCAGTGTGACAAGGTTAGGCCTGGTGACGTTATTCCAGCCACCCCAAAATCCACCCTGGCATCTTTCTGCTCTTCACTCAGATGAGGCACTTTTTTTGCAAATTTGTTTTTCTGTATCTCAGTTTCTTTGTCACATTTCTTGGAATCATTATAGCATTAATTGGACAAAGGTTTGCAAACATTTTCTGCAAATCGTCAAGCACGGCTGAATTTTTGCTCTTGCCAAATTGTTTCTCCACAATTATTGTTTTTCAGCTCAATGTTATGCCGTTTCAGTTTTTATTCCAAGAACTTTTGTTCCACCCCTGGTATAAACCCACTTGAGAGCATAAAACGATTCTTCAACTAATGCATTTTCCATTTCCGATAATGGATTTTGGCAACAGCACCGGGAAAAACAACCGGAAATGAAACTACTATAGGATATTCGGCTGAAATGTCATGAAAATCAAACGTTCATGCGTATAGAACCAATATCCGAATGCATTATCGTTGTTTTGTCGAGTTGGACAAGCAACTGGCAAGTGTAAAAGCTGCTCTGTCTTCAGGCATTTTATAGTTTTTGCCAAATAAAATTCGAAAACATGTGCCATATCCATGAAGGTTTTCACACAAGTTAAACTGGCACCTGAATATACGTGCATCACGATCTGAAAAACGGAACATGCCTTCTGATTCCTAAAAATTCTTTCAAAAAACATTCTGAGTGGAATGGTTAATTTTTGCTCAAAATCCACAAGTGCATGAACCAATATTTCTGAAAAGCTGAATCCATTTTCGCCACATCATTTTAATTTCTTTGAAATCGTTATTTCAACTCCGCCATTTCTTCTAGAACTAAGATCAATTTCAAATTTTAAACAAAAATAGCATTATGAAATTATATTTTGTTCAATTCATGCTGTTCATACATCGAACAGCACGACTCTTATTGTGCTGTTCGAACGGATTTCGAAAATCGTATTTCGAAAGGACTTGCTTCATGAACAGAACACTTACTTTTTTCTCATTTTAGAGACACCTGATGCTGTGTATATATGCGTCGAATGTCATTTCCATTCTGCCAACACTGGACAAGAAGTTAATTAATGTAAGCATGGCTCAGGATCGAGACTCTCGCTTGTATTGGAATTTGAGTGGAATACCTAGAATGCGTGCGGAAGTTCGCACGAAGAATTCCCACTCTGCCCATTCTGCTCGTGCCCTCAGGGACAAGCGGGAATCCTTGACGTCATGGACTGACACTGTTCAAGATATTCCAGAGAGAGAGAAAGAGAGAGAGAGAGGAAGAGTAAAAAAAAGTTTGGGCTTGGCATCTAGCTTGTGCTTGCCTTGCAGGTCATACATGTCCCAGCACTTGTAATGAAATACGCGTGGGTCGTGGGAACATGATGCACATAGAACTAAGTGTACTCTGTGTGTGCATATTAGAAGGGTTTTGAATGGTACATAAAACTATGTAGTACAGTAGTGTTACCCTACCTTTTTGAGCCCACAGACCAGCAAATTGCTTGCAAAAATGTCCCAGACTGGTAAATTTCCCAAAAAAATTGTCTGCTACCAGCAAACTTTTTCAAGATTTTTGCAGAAAACTTTATTGCAGGCATTTAAAAAGTTTAGGCTTCTTGCAAAAATTAAGATCCAATGAAGCAGGCAAATAGTGGGATGTTTTTTTTTTATTAGAAAGGTGGGCTTGAAGAAAGGTTTTTCAGACTCAAATACTTAAAATAATTTATTTCAAGTGTAATTAAGATAGATGACAACTTATGTTTTCTTTGGGTGATTTCAACTTCAATATGTTCTTCCAAGGTTTCAGATGAAGATAACAGACTCCTTTGCTACTTTTTTCCATTTATTATATGCTGCAAACATTTTCCTGCAGGCTGGAGAAAAACTTTTGCAGACTGGCACTGGTCCATGGACCACAGGTTGGGAATTATGGGGATCACTGATATGCAGTAGTATTTACTATTCAAAAAAGAGTTGAACATGCTTTTGTTTGGCCTTTTTTCCATTGCCACAGCTTGATTTGCTACTGAGCTATTGTAAGTTGAAAGTTAGTTCCTCTCCCCCCCCCCCCCCCTCCCAACCTGTGTATGAAGACTATAAGGAGATCAAATCCTTCTTTGAGTTGAATTGCCAAATAATCATAGTGGTCCACCATCCAAATTTGGTTGCCTGTAAGTATTCCTGTCTCTAATTGCCCTGCTCTCAAAATGTTTCTGTCCAAAATTGTCCAAGTCCCCATAATTATCTTTGTCTCCAATTGTCTGTTGTAATTTTTCCAGTTTAAAATTGTCTTCCTTGCAATGTCTATGGATGATTCCATGACATGGGCAGGTAGACAAATTTGTTCTAGAAGTTTTTTTCTGAAAGTAAAGAGCTGATCCATGCAAAATTGATGAAAAAATCCTTGTGCACAATTTCAAAACTGTTAAATAAGACATCCTAAGCACAGATTAAGATGTCCTCAGTATACTACCTCTTTTCAGGAATAAAATTCTCATCAATTTCAGTGAACCTATGCATAGGTGTTCATGAATAATAATTTACAAAAAAGTAAGTGGAATTTTCTGAAGCCAATATTCATTGATTCATGCAACCGTCACATAGAACTGTCAAGAGGAAAAAGTTTCCAAAATCCAATCAGTGTAGTCTGATCTTGTGGTTCCAAGAATGAAGCACTATAGCTGTACCACAAACAGCGTGATTTCTTTGATGAAACTCTTGAGAAGTGCCAAGGCATAGAAGTGATCACAAGATTGTGAAGAGTGAAGACACCTTAATTATAGGGACAGATTGGGAATGCTGTGGTGTTTTTTTTTTTTTGCTTTTGAAGTGCATGATGGACAGTTTTCACTATGAACTACAGTCAACCCTAGATTTTGTGCCCCTCTCCCATGGGAAGGGGCACTAATTTGTAGTGCTACAAATTTTCCTGGAAAAAATTCCCTTGATTGTGTTTTATTTTAGGGAACCCCCAATTTAGTGCCAACTCACTTGATGCCACAAAAATGCATGGTCCTAAACAATGAAAAACAGGCCAAAATAAGAAAAATCAAGGCATTTTGCTTAACCCTTGTGCGGCAAAGTCGGACTATTTTTGCAAAATTTTGTGGCACATCAGAGAGGTTTGGAAAAAAATGATAACAGGTGGTCAAGGGCAAAGTTGGGGAAAATCCCGATGCTTTTTTCTCTGAGCACAGAAAAATTTTGCCAGCAAAAAAACAAAAATTATCAGTTAGGCTACCCGCTTTTTTTGGATTATTCCCAACTTTGCCTCAGCCCACGTGGAAGGGTTTTGGTGACCTTCCCAAAACTGAAAATTTGGGAGGATACAAAAATAATCCAACTCTGTCTCACTATGCCAAAGAACCCTCCGCCATCCGAGGGTTACAGAAACATTAAGCTATTGCTGAGGATTGCATGCCCATGCTCTGGATGATCTGATTCTGACTTCTGAGTGTCCCTATATCCATAGGCTGGGGTCCCAATTTATTATGGGACATTTTGGCCTGAGTAGCAAAGTGCCTGGAGCCAGAAACCAGCTGTTGGGGAGTGAGTTGGGCACCCAAAATTAAGAAGTATAATAATAATCCCAGCTGCATTGCTGCATCCCAAAAATGGTCATTCAGTAGTAGCCCAACTCCAAAAAATGAGTCCCAGAAGTATTGTGAATGATGCACAGCATTGTCTTCAATTCCAACGTAATCAGCCAATCAGAGGCCAATATTTTACCCGCAAGGATAACTACATTCCTTCTCTTTCTTCTGTCTTAACATCCAGGAACACAGATTTCACTCCACTGCCAATTATTGAAGTGTGAAGAGCTCTGAAGACATCTGATTTTACCATTGTGTTGTGTGAAAGTATGTGTGTGCAAAGTCAAAAATTCTCTGAGTTGTATTATTCTTTGGAACATTATTAAATACTCAAGTCTTTTGGGTCCTCTATGAAGAGGCTCCCAGCCAGTCCCAGGCTGATTGCTGTGTTTCCTTTATTATTCTCATATTTTCTTTGTTGAGACTTCTTAGTCTCTAACACCAACCACCCCTGGAATGAATTAGGCTGGTTGTTCAGGGACCCACTGCATTTAAACATCCAAGATTTTGGAATAAAAATGATGAGAAAGAAAATTTTCCAGGCGTGAATCCGAATGACTTGCTCGCCGGGAATACAACAGGGAAAGCAGAGATCAAATGGCAGGAATAAAGCAGGCAAAGTGTCAGTTTACTTGCTGCAGTTGCCAGCATCCGATTCTGGCTCGCTATTTCCGTCGGTATCCACAACTTTGTCAGGTGTCGGGTGTCGGGGTGCCGAGGATCCAGAGAAGGGGGATCTTCTGCCGGGGGCCGCGAAGATTGGATGCTTTCCCCCTGGGGGATCCCAGAGCTGCTCTGAGCCCGGGGTTTTCTGGTGTCCCGACGTGGGATTCAGGCAATGCAGCTTATTGACGTCGCCTTGACCCAACACTCCTATAGGAAGTCGTACATATACTCGTATATAAAGAGTAAACATATAACTTACCCGCATCGCATCGCAATACGTCCGACACAAGAGAGAGGGTCAAGTATAGCAGATACAAACATGTATCTGGGGTTTCAATCCCTTCATCCCCAGCGTGTCGAGCATAATGACCAACTGAAAATGAACAAAATGTGGAGCCCTACTGAGATGCAGACATATAGTTATGTTGCTTGGATCTTGACCCTGTATAAGTTGGACACTATATATACTGTAGTCTGTATGTCAGATCTAATTTTCCCATATACAGTACTTCAATGGGAACATATTTACCATATTTACTCCAGTACCATGCCCCCTTGAGTAAGGTGCGCACAGAAATTTTTCAGATGGAAATTTGGCTAAAATCTTATACCTGAGTAAGACAGGCTCCCCAATTTTAGTGAATCTAAAACCACAAAATTTCAAAAATAAATTTTAAAAATTTGACTTCAGACATGAATTGAACAAAAATTGGATCAATTTTCAACTTTTTCAGTACAAAAAAGTTTTCTTGTTACATTTGTTTGAAATGTATCCTTCATAATTGAGTATAATGCACATATAACTTCCTAAAACTTATTGAAAAATGTGTATTATGATGTGCTCCCCTTTCTTCTTCTGAAATTTGAGAAAAAAAGGTGTGCGTGGTACTCGAGTTAATACAGTAATTGGTTCAACAGTACACAAAAAATTTTGAACACAGTCCACAAAATCTGAATACATTTTCTCTCCAACTTCCAGACAGAACAGAACATAAATGTACAGCAGGAAACCATGCAGGATTTGATCTTTTTGCACCAGAAAGAGCAAAGGACAAGAACAAGTCTTGCTAATTTGTGCACACATGATGGAAAAAACTCTGCAAAAATTTGCCTGGTTTTTAGTTATAATTTTGGAATGGAATTTATTTTAATATTTTTAAATACAAATACGGTAGCTCCATTTCTTGAGGAATTTAAAATATTTGGAAATAGTAATTTTAAACATTTTTGCAGAAATTTTGGAAAAGTGAAATTATCTTTTGTTTCTTTCAGCATGTTGGGCGCAACTTTTGCTCCCCTCTAACTTCCCTATGAGTGGAATTGTCTGTATGTGCCAGGGCATGGGCGCTATGTTGGGTTTCCACTGTATGTTCAATAAGGTTCTCCTATTAATCAAAACCTGAAAGAAAGTCTTCTCATCATTATATGATGCCAAAAAAAACAGTGTAGAAAAAAGCACCATATAAGCTGATTTTTTGGCATGAAAGGAGTCCATCAAGAAGCAAAAAACAAGCCCAAGTTCTCCTATCCAATGCAGTGCACAGATGATGAAAAAACAATCTCATAATCAGCCTGTTTTGGTTTATGAATCCTGGCAAATTTATAATAAAAATTTTAATTGTAAATATGAAAAGCTTGATTTGTACAAGAGATTATCAATTTTTTAAATATTCTTTCTACAGTATTTGCCGGGATATTTTGTTGAAGTGGCTGTCTCTCAAGACATTTCCCGGAAGAAAACCAAGGCCGGCTTTCCTTGAAGAATTCAGATGACTCAAAAACTGGTATGAAAGCATCGTTAGGCAAAAAACAATAACTCGTCGTCATCATCGGCTGTAAACGTGCTGCGAATATTATTATTAAAAGCATATACGCGCGGGTATTTTTGATATGAAAATTGTGAAACAATTAACCGAAACTCCCACACCACTTCAGCAAAGCAGAGGCATATCTTCTTGGAATAATCGCGGTCTATGAATCGCAGAACATCATTTGAATTCGAGTTCCCCGCAATAACAGCAAGAAACCCCTCGGATGTTCGTCATTTGCAGAAGATCATGATCACAGAGAATCAAAAGGAAAAATGTCAGCAAAACATACAGAAATATAATGCATTTTGATCACTATGCGAGCTCATAAGCTCATGCACGCCACTGCTGCAAAGGCGAATGATGCGTGAATATTTCACATTCCTTCAATAATAATGCTCATCAGAATTCCACTCACGCTCATCTAAGCTTTCCTACAGAAACAGCTCATCATATGCAGATGACATTAGCAATTTGCTGTTCATCCTATATGGGGCACAATGATTCAAGTATTATATGTACTGTATACGGTTCATCTTATCATATCATAAAAGAACATAAACCGCGGCATATTTATTGTCCAATACACATGAATATGCAAGGTATTACAGTAGGACCTATGCGTAAACTTTCAGTAAAAATCAAAGGTATATACAGTACATATACACTAAATATCCGCACTAAATATACTGTACTTTCCCTATTGCTTCACTTGTAAAAAAAATTAAGGAAGATCCGCTCCCAGTCCAGTGCAAATGAAGCTAGACCATTGATGAGCTGCATTCAGCTGCCACAACTTTTGTAAGCGACATGAATGGGACTAACCTAATGTGCAGACGATGTTCATGATCGTCGCACATGGTGTGGGGAAGATTCAGCTTCGAATGCGTGGTAATACTCCCTCAGCAGTCAGCACTGCCAGATAGAGGAACAGCAATGAGTACTTTAATGGACACCAGGAACAATAATGACATAAGAGGGAGGGCGCATCTCAAGCTAGGTGGGAAAGATGAACATCGCCAGGAGGAATAAGAAGCGAGGGAGTGAGTGACATACCAAGCAGATCGGCATGATGGTTGTATTTCTATTGACCGCGAACCATGTGGAATAGGACTGCTGTAGGTCCATTCAGCAATTGCATCATTACCCGCATGGAAGGGTGTTCGCGGAACGGGAAAAATAGGTGCGAACCCAGGAACGGGGAAACAGGCAATGGGTTGGAAAGTTTCGCGGCGACGGCCAGGGGATGAGAAGAGGGAGTGTCTGTTCACGCGGCAACCCTGCGGGGGCGAAGCGTGTCGTGTCTTCTGTATAGTTCTGTGTCTATCCTGCGATGTACAGTACAGTGCTGTACATATACGTCAAACCTTGTCTCCGTCGGGTTCGTCGCGAACATGTCGCTCCGCGTACAGCCGCCGCGCCGTCAATGGCTGAAGTGCACGAGATCAGGGCGATGATGACGTGCTTCTTGTTGGGGCTATACAGCACCGTACGTACGTCTCGCGTGCCCGAAGTCGGTAATTTAAAGAAGACCACATGCACCGATCCGCCCCCGCGGGGATAATATTGTACCGGTTTATACACCCTTTCCTGGGTGCATGGATGTGGTGCCCCGTGCTGCCCCCGCGCGTCGTTTCAGAATAAGAGACATGTCTTTTGATGAACAGGTATTCTGTGCTTGTATACCACTAATACCAGCAGATAATGACTTCTTGCTATTATTGTGATACAACTCGCCTGCATGCTGGGCCGTGCGGATGTCCATGATGCATTTACTGCTTGGCTCCTTCCTGGAATGAACTCGTATAGATCAGTTATTGCCATGTGTCCGCGGGATGACCCAATTCGTCATTTTCAGTCATCACGGCGAAACCCAGCATCACGCGAGCAATGTCAGAACCCTGTACAGTATTGAAGTCTTGACAGTTTGAAGCTGCGTGGTCCAAAGAAAGAAAAGACGTGGATCTAGAATAAGAAGCTATGTTTCGTATATATATATATATATATATATATACTGCGTAAAATTGAATTTGCTCATCATGGTGATGGGTAATTGTGTTACGCAATAATAAGTCCGTGAAATCACGCGATCAGTTGCAGTCGAGGAAGTCATCCTCGTGGCTTAACGAACGACGATGACTTATTCCTCGACTGCATTATTGAGGAAATGCTTGTGAATATATGATATTTCAGTGCAAAGAATGAAGTGCGATAATGCCTCACATTGTCACACTACGATGAGAGCCGAGCAAATCCGTTCGAAGAAGTCGTGATTCGTATGCATGTTGTGAGCGGTATTTGTTGATTTCTGCAAAGTGGTTTTCAATGATTGGAAGCATTATCTATTGATGAACCGAAAAGTTTTTATAAAATAAGCAGTGCGTGTGTATATTGGTTCCGTGATGAACCATCAGAAAAATATTTTGAATCCCTTGAATAAACAGGATTGGCGATGAACCACAAATCAATCTTGTCGATATGGGTGAATATCGCGCGACTGAAGTAGAGTACTGTATTATGCGGGCAGCAGTTCATGAAGCTTGAAGCGTTATTTTGAAGAAAAACGAATGACCTGGGTTAATCGTTGAACTATTGTTGTAATTATGGTTTTCTGGGGAAATCGTTTTTTTTCGTGATTAATTTTTACAGTTGCATGAGGTACTCAACCATGAATTTTTCTAGAAATTATGGAACGAAAAATATACCTTCGCGGTGATGTCAGTTGACGCGAAGTCGCGGCTGGCGCATCATATTCACATTTTGAGTTTGGGCGAATTATATGTCCAACCTCCACTTTATTAAGTGACGTGCAACGTTTTCTTTTTTCAACTTTTGCTTGATGTACTAAACAATGGGTTTTGAGAATGTGCTGGCATATTTTCTCAGTTCTTTTCAATCATGAAAGCGAGGGATAATAAATGTTCAGGTTCCCCTTGTAGTGCGAGTAAATCCATGAACACTCTTCCCGACAATTGCTGCTCCTCAACATTTGCTCACATAAACGCGACGAATATATTTATACCCGTAAGCTTCATGACATCCATTGCTGCACAAGATTTCTGGTGCTGTAGGGAAATCACGTCATTATGCTTGATCTAATTTACTGCAGAACTACTGTATACGCAGAAGTTCTTTTTTCATAATCCTTAAAAGTACTGTATTTATAAATTTTGCAAGCCCTCTTAATTTATATGGGCGAGGAGCATCTGCCAAATATACTATTCAGACGAACCCTGAAAATATCCTAGTTCCGTATGAACCTTGATCATACAGTATTGTATAATGTTTTTCAAATGCAGGCATCTCCGCGTATAACAGGCGTAACTTTTTTCTTTGACATGAATGATGCCTGATATTCTTTACTGTGTTTTTCATTTTCTTGAGTCTGTTCGCTGCGTAATCATCATTCCATCAATTATTTATTTTCCACAGTGACTTTGTGCGGCATTTACGGGTTTCGAACCTTCTTCAGAGATGGATGGCTCCAGAAAATCCTTTCATGGCAACGACCGAACGGGTGTTACTCTTTCCGATACCCGAACACTTCGAAATATGAGTGAGTGCAAAACGAATTTCTCCCTAAAACATTTTCCATGATTGATAATGTATTGCCCATGCTGTTTCTTCAGCACAGTGCTGCCTTACGATGTGTCCCGGTTAATTGATGTAAACCTAGTTTCTTTCCGAATTTGATACTATTTTCCTGCGTTTTTGGTGAATTGTTTGTTCATAATTTTTTCTCTAATTCCCCGGTTTTCATCAATGCTAATACTGTACACTTTTACTGTATTTTTCCGCACTGCAAAATGCAGTTTTCAATGCAGTAAAATTATACGAGAAAAGCCTCTTTGCTGTAACTCATTTTCGAGTAATGTTTACGATTTTTTCAATCTATCAATAGAACTTCCCTCTGAGAAAGAGGAGGTAACAATTTTGAGGGGAGAAAAACAAATTTCAGATCATACAGTAACAGTATTATGAATGTTTCGTTGTAACGCATTTTTTCTTGCGTCCTTCCTGTAATTTATTCTTGCAGAATTGAAATAATTGAACTTGTAAGAGGGAAAGAAAATTTAATAAAGTCAAATTACGCTAAAATCGAGCTCCTAATTAACGAGTACTGTACTGTGCTTCATCACCGTCGAAAGTGCGTAACGTAAACGACTGTAATGATGCCCACCTACAAATTTCCAAGAGTACATTTTAATCATATTAAGTCAGGTAGAGCCATATATTCCTGTAGCGATGGGAAGCGTAATCGAATCTGGAAGTGCTTAATTTATTTCCTCTGTTCGGTGTTTCAATTCATCACATTCAGTTGCATAATATTGTATGTTCATTTGGTGAGTTCATTACACTAGGACAGAGGTATCATGCATCTCAGTGCAGTGAGGCTTTCATGAAATGGCGCACATTGAGTGGCATGGTGCTGTGCGAAAATTGCCCCACAGGAACTCATAAGTAGGATTAAGCTATCCGAGAATTTCCGGGGAAGTTATTACTGTATTTTTATTTAGCATGAGGATGAGCTCCTGTCAAAGTTTAAAAAAATCAGAAATTGCCTGATCGGGTTAAATCTTCCAGAATCAAAACCCGTATCACTCTTTATTTTGCAATTTAAAGCGAGATTTTGTGTTCGATTGATTGGAACCTTTATGGAAAGAGAAACTTGTGCATGTCTGTACGATATTTTCGTTACATTTTCCAAATGGTTGAAATTTATTGTTGAAGGTAGTGTCTTTTTGACAAAGCTCGTTTTGATGCTGTAGCAATAATCTAAACCTGGCTGCGTTTTCGTGCTTTTTGGTAGCAAAGACATAATTTGATGCCACAAAGTTTCTCATCCAAGTTCATACATGTCCATGCAGAACAAGTACAGTATGATTAAAAACTGATTTAATCACATTTTATTTTCATTTGTTTACATTAAGCTTTTAGCTGTCACTATGCTTCAAAGGATTCTTTATGAATTTGTTCTTGATTTTTTAAAACTATATAGTACGCATGTTTCGCCTGTAGTTAGCTGCCTTATTGTTAACAAAACAGAAGGAAATGTCATGACCTCACATGATAACCTAACCTAGTCTAACCTCAGTTAGACTGAGCATCAAAACATGAACGCTTGATTAAATAATGTATAATGAAGAAAGAATCAAAATTATAAAAGAACTTCAGCCGATTTATTCACCATCCAAAATTTAATTGAACTACTTTACAGTACAGTACTATAATACAGAATAATCGTCACTGCTGTGAGTGAATTATTATGGCGGTACAAACTTCTGATCATTGGAAAGTATTTCACCTTATTCCCTTGAATTTCATTTATCCAGTTTCAGAACGCTGAATCCAAACTCGGTGGACTACTTTCAGCAACAGCCGCAATATCCATCATCAGGTGATATGAATCAGGTGATTGATGACGAACAAGCGCAGATTGACAGTATCCGGGAGGCATTACTGGATTCCGAACAACGACAACAGATATTCGACCTCACTGCTGAGGAATCGAAGCAGTCGGTTCCTCCAACAGAAGTCACTCATCAAAGCCCATCAGAACTCATCCTTCCGACTGCTGACGAGGGACAAAATCTGCAAGCCTTGTTGCAGGACTTCCGACAACAGTACGAGTACAAGCCATCTCTTCTTGAGCCGAATGTGAGTTTGTGGTAATTTTTTGAAAACCAAATTGGCAGGAGAACGACCAAATTTACTTGAGTACCAGCAGCACACGCCCTTGAGTATATAACGAGCGCCAAGGTTTCTCATTCTACTGTGTATAATTCTGATAATTGTATCCCTTATAGTAAGACGCTCACCCCATTTTTCCTGACCCTATAACTGCAATCCCGTTTTTAATCAAGTATCACTGGCACGTCCCCCCCCCCCTCAAATTTGACATGAGGAAAGAGTATTGCGCGTTATAGGCAGGTATAAAATTTTTTTCAAGTTTTATACATAGGTATGCATGATATTTAATTCTGATGAGAAAGTTTGGACCAAGGTTGACAGAAAAACTTGTTTTAATGAAATCAGTTGAAAAACCAGTTGAACTTATAGATTTAATTATTGTCTAATTAAAAAATTCTGGTTTTGGAATTGAAATATTTTTCAAGTAAGGTGCGCGTCATATTGCGAATACAATTTCATTTCAATTGAAAAACTCTGGTAAGTGGTATGCATCTTACTCAGAGGTGTGTGGTACTTGAGTAAAGATAGTACAGGTGATACCTTGCAATGTGACCCAAATCCATTGCTGAACTTTGGGTCAAATTGTGTGACACTTCATGAAATTCAAAAATATAAGTTCAAAAATGTGAAAAAATGGCCAAAGCAGGTTGAATTGTGGGGCAAGGGTCAAATTGCATGTCAACCTCCCTGCAAATTTGATTGTCAAATTGTAGGAGGTTGAATTGGGAGGTACCACGTGAGCAGTAAAATCTTGTCACAACAAAGCCGTTTGGACTAGTAGAATGTTTTTTTTCCAACAATAAATTTGCTGTAAAGGGAATACTGTACTGCATTATAAGTTTTTTTATAAAAAAGTACTTCATTGTAATCAATCATCGTTATAACAAGATTCATTGTAATGAGATTCTACTGTCTTTTCAGAGATCAAAACACACAAATTTGAATTTTCAGACGTGAGTCAAACCTGAATCCAAAAATAAATTTTCAATTTTTTCCAATTAAAATACGTTTTTTGATAAAACTGATCGACAATTTCCAATTGGAGTCAAGTATAACATTATAATGAACACCAGAACGTTCAACTCTTCTTGAATGATTTACATTAGCCCGCCTGTGTAGCGCGAATTTCCCTTTTTCCTCTCAATTTTGAGAAAAAGGCACCCATGCTACTTGAGTAAATAGGGTACAGTACTACATTTGTGTCATGACGACGTTTTTCTTTCTCTTGTTTCCTCCATATTAGGAATTCCAAGGTGCATCTCAGGGAGGCGTGAGAACCGATGAAGGATCATCATCATCGTCGGGGGAAACAGCGTACGGTGTGCGTGTTTACTCCCCGGAGGATCGGCGCGAGTTCCGCGAGAACATGCGTTCCAAACTGGGTCTGCCCGACAAATTCAACACCACCCTGACCCAGTTGACGCACATTGTGGCGCACAAGGACCGCAGGTCTTCCAGCAGCACCAGCACTAGCCTTGGAGTCCCCCAGCAGCAGCAGCAGAACCACCACCACCATCGATGGTACCATGTGGCAGCATCAGGAGGACGGCGGGCCAAGCGCGAGGAAACGCTCATGGACGAAGGCTGCATGTCACATGCTACAGCTCTGGGCGTCGACAGTCTTTCCTTGCATCTGAGATACATACTCGAGGATATTTACGCCAATGATCTGATGAAGTAAATCGCTGCTGCTGCTGGGGAAGCGCTGTTGTTGGATGTCGTTTGATTGTTTTTTCTTCGCTCGACCTCATATGTTGTGCAACGGGAAGGAAAGGAAAAAAAAAAAGGTTCTGCATTATATTCTCGGCCATCTCTCTGATGTTTGCAAGGTTTGCTCTGAATGTTTGCATATCCAAAGTTTTGCGCCGGGACTTTTGGTTGTTCTATTTGGAAACTGATTCATGTTTTATGCAGGCGAGGATGAGGTTCTGCTGAATACAGTATTCTTCCTTGCTATGCGAAGGTGCGTCATATTCAGTCCATGATTCATTGATGTATACAACCACTTTATGTATACCCTTCTTATCCTAAAAATAAAGTAAGTTCTTCCAGTAATTCAATTTGTTTAGCTTGTATTTATTGGTGTTACAAGATAAAATACTGTACAGTACTTCCTGTAACTGCAATGTATAAAACCATGTAATATAGACCAGTGATCTGCCACCCCTGTTCCTTGGAATTGGCAAAAGTGTTTTGCAGGTCTGTAGAAGGAAATTTCTTTTGTTATTATAAATTTATCAAAAGTAGCAATGGTTTGTAATTTGAATGCAAACATTTTGTTTGAGATCTTTATCTGGAAGACAATGGCCATTGAAATTATCTGATGAAAATATTATTTATATTTTCTCCTGTATTAACCCATCAGAGGAATTTTCAGATCCAGCTGAAATAAATTCTTCCAATTTTTCATTCTGAGAAATCTTTTTTGAAACCCGGCTCCTAACAATTTTCTAAAGACATTTAACTGTACTGCATATAGGTGTTCCATGTGGATTTTTGCAATAAAAGTTTTGTATGGAGGAGTTTTTGGCAGGTACAGTATTTAAAATTGTCCTGCTGTCTGTAAAAAGTGTATGGAACTTTGTTGCTTCACAAAAAATGTTACTGAAATTTGCCATGCAGTCCACGAAAATATTCAAAGAAGTTTGCTGGCTTTGAGCTCAGAAAGGTTGGGGAACACTGCTATAGACTGTCATACCATAGTGGATGTACACACCCCCAAGTTTGCATGGAAGATTTAAAAAATCAATTAATAGCTGCATACAACCCACACACCTATTTTGTTCGTTGTATTAAAATTGTGAAGTTTTTTTAAAATTTACAGATCACAAATTTGTCTTCCATTATACAATATGTTCAAGTGCATCAGCTGAGCAAGAAAGAGTCAATGAAATGAAATCCCGTGTATATCCCCTATATACTGAAGAAAACTTATGATATGAACCTGATTCTTATTAATGTAGACCCACAAAAATGTGTATCCGCAGGGTTCTCAAATTTTGGGATAATGGGATCTGATTTCTGTTCAAAATATAGCGATAGGTTTCCTCATAAAATCATTCGTGTATAGTTTAAAAATGGGCCCTTACAATTTCTTTTTTTTTAAATGTTTAATATAAGAATAAACATGGACTCACCCTAAAACAATCGTGCCTATACAACAGTTTTCTCTGTATGATGAATTTTTTTGTCCATACAACAGTTGGTCCATACTTAACATACAGTAGTGGACTCATTCCACATATAACAAAAGGTCTTAAATGACAGAATTCTCTCAACAGCAATTTATTTTTCTGGTTTTTTTTATTTCCCTTGTATCTTTTTGTAGAGAGTCCACTTGTATAAAAAGTATGCATAAATGAAGAATTTCATATGCTCCTTTATGCATTGTATTTTTTGTTGCTGAACAATTGATATTTTGAAACGTCCAGTACTAGCTAAACTTTTCCGGAAGGTTCAGCTTGAGGATTGTAACTTTCAACTTCAAAAATTAGTGCACACTGCGGATATGTCTGTAGTTCTACACAATGATGTCCTGCTGTGCACCTGAAGTGTACCAAAGTTCTTCTTTTTCACATGTACTGTATATCCCTATATACACCAATTGACAATTGTGTGTTCATGCCAGGATTACTCAGGGTCATGTCTGTAAACAAATAAGTTACACCAAGGTTAAAGTTGGTGCATTTGTGTGATATTCCTGTTATGTCACATTTGTGCACCTATAATGTAGCCCTGCAATGCTAGCAAAATTTCATCTACAGAGGTGCATGCTTGTAACCCTAGAATAACCCATGCACCCCAGTTGTGATGTACCTCAGTGTGCACCAGTTTTGGGGTCATGTCCAGAGTAACTCCCCACTCTGGTCACTTTTCCAGCAATCTTGTACCCACAGCAGTCAGCTTAAATACTGACTGACAATAATTTCTGAGAGCTATATGCATTTTTAAAGATCCAGCAATTGTGATTATAATTGAAATTCAGATTTTCCAGGGAAAAAATTGTTCTGTCTGGTAGGAAAACAATAAACAGCAATACTTTGATATGCAACCCAATTCAAATTTCATTCATTGCCTTGTCACATCTTCTAACTTGTTTTTTGCCTGGACAGGATGATGACTGCTGCTTTCCAATATGTTTTGTGCTTTTAATTTTTGAAATAATATGCATAAATCATATTATTTCAAGCTACATTTTAGGGAATATCTGGAGCATAAAGCAAAAAGATTGTCCTCTTCCTGCTGACTTAGTAATTTTTATGGTCCTCTTATTGTAAATGCAATAGTGCTGATAAGATAATCACATTTTTCAATGGCTGTACTGGTGATGGTGCTGCAGATTGTCAGGCTACCGACGCCGCTGCCCGGCCAAAGGTAGCGGTGTCATACCCCGCCCGCATGCGCATGGCGAGAGAGGGAGAGGGAGAAGCAAGTCAGAGCTTGGGCTCCAACTTGGACGTCGTTGTCCATCTTGAGGAGCCATTCAGTCTGGTGCAGTGAACAAGTTAGGACCTGTTTTGCGGTTTCGCGTTTTTGTGTTAATTGACTTGCAAGTTTGACTTGTGTCAGGAATTACTGATTGATTAGGTTGAATACAAACCCTTTCTTTTTACGCCTGCGTGTGCTTCTGCCCTGTTGTTTATCCTGAATTAAAATCCCACTTTTTGAAGGGCCCTCATTAAGAGGTACCCAGCCGAATAACGGCTGATTTTGTGTACCCTTTCTTTTTTGACACTTATACGCCTGCGTGTGCTTCTGCCCTGTTGTTTATCCTGAATTAAAATCCCACTTTTTGAAGGGCCCTCATTAAGAGGTACCCAGCCGAATAATGGCTGATTTTGTGTACCCTTTCTTTTTTGACACTTAAATCTTTCTTGTAACTTCCTTTGTTGGTTGGGACTCCACCCTTTAACCCGACAAAACTGGTGGCCAGTAAGGGGGTCAAACCCATGACCTTGGCATTATTAGCACCACGCTCTAACCAGCTGAGCTAACCCGCCTTCCTCTCAGATACAATCCGTTTGGTCGTAATTGTCATCAGTTCAGCAGACGAAATGGCAGCTATCAGGCCGCCCAATCTTGTCCATCCGCTCTCGGTGAGATGCGGAAATTGTGCGATACATGCACGAGCTGCTGCAGGCAACGGCACTGCTACACCACGACGATGTGCAGAATCTTCTCCAGCCAAATTCCCTGATGGAGGAGCAATGGCTGGCGCTTGGATGACAGCACTGCAGGAGGAGCTACTTGCTTCCTCGACGACAACGACATCAGCCAAGGCAGCAACACCATTATCCTCTACAAAATAATACAATTCATCAAAACTCTAATCTTTTTTACTTCTGTTTTTTCATCTCTTACCATCTCCATCCTCCCTTGGTTGGTTGTTGGCGGACATCCCCGGCGCCGCATTCTCTCTGTTCTCTTCTGGCTGTTTTTCTTCCATCCCTCAGGAACAAAATCTTCTGTTTGGTCACAAAATTGTCGATTTGTTGTATGCACTAAGTTTGCACTTTTTTTAGACATCCCCGGCGCCGCATTCTCTCTGTTCTCTTCTGGCTGTTTTTCTTCCATCCCTCAGGAACAAAATCTTCTGTTTGGTCACAAAATTGTCGATTTGTTGTATGCACTAAGTTTGCACTTTTTTTCTGTACGCAGGCCCCTTTGTTGAAACGCGAATCGTTTATTGTTACTCGTTTTTATTTTTAGGAGCAAGATTCCTGAGGAAGCACAAAAACTGTTGGTCAGCCGAAAAACGCCAGGGGAACACAGAGCTCGCAGATCACCGCTGCTGAGAATGCCTCCGCCAATCGCCGCCACAAAATACGCCGAGGAAGATCACCGCCGCTGAGAATGCCTCCACCGATCGCCGCCACAGAAAACGCTACCAACAATCTCTGCCGAACAGTGCGCCAAGGAGAGACACTGCCAGAAACAATGTCGCCAAAAAGAACGCCGCCGGGGAACACTTCCGATCACCTGTGACGGGGAACACCTGAGACAAACTACAGCGGGAACACCTCAGACAAACTACAGTGGGAACACCTCAGACAATTGACGACATCCGCAAAGCAGTTCCGCGGTCGAAAATCCGCAACGTAACGGAGCAAAAACTCTGGCCGTTGGGCCAGTACCAAGTAAAAAGTCTGGGCCTTGTGGCCAGTCACTGGCCAGTAATGTTGTGACGTTGCACGTGGCCTGCCGTCGTTGCACCTGTAAGGCCCGGGCATGCTCCCCTGACGAGGGCACGCTGCCACATCGGGCAAGGCTTCCCATCAAGGGATGTGCACCGCATCCGAGTGGGGTCCGTCGAGGACTTTAAGCAAAGTACGTTAGGCACCTGACGTGGGTGTGAAGTAGTCAGGCACCCAACATGGGTGTGAAGAATGACACCTTTTTTGCACGACATTTGACACGAACTTTGAACAGTTAGACTGTCACTCACTTCACTTTATCGAACTTTGCTAACTCTGCTCTTTCTCTGATTCCCTCCAGATTTGGCCCTGGAGGCAATGGCCTGGTGGCGGCCATGACGCCTGCGCGGACAGACAAACGCACTCGACCCACGACATCCTAGCAGAACCCAGCGCAGCAACATCTGTGTAGCCCTTTTTTGGGGCACCTTCAGCCAACCTCCACTGATCGGCAGAGGTCAGCTGAAGGGGGGGGATTTTGTCGGGCTACAGATGCCGCTGCCCGGCCAAAGGTAGCGGTGTCATACCCCGCCCGCATGCGCATGGCAAGAGAGGGAGAGGGAGAAGCAAGTCGGAGCTTGGGCTCCAACTTGGACGTTGTCGTCCATCTTGAGGAGCCATTCAGTCTGGTGCAGTGAACAAGTTAGGACCTGTTTTGCGGTTTCGCGTTTTTGTGTTAATTGACTTGCAAGTTTGACTTGTGTCAGGAATTACTGATTGATTAGGTTGATACGCCTGCGTGTGCTTCTGCCCTGTTGTTTATCCTGAATTAAAATCCCACTTTTTGAAGGGCCCTCATTAAGAGGTACCCAGCCGAATAACGGCTGATTTTGTGTACCCTTTCTTTTTTGACACTTGAATCTTTCTTTTAACTTCCTTCATTGGTGGGGACGCCACCCTTTAACCCGACACAGATGGACCCTTTTGTCACAGCAATCTTGTCCATCTGATTTTCTCCACAGAACAAATTTTCTTTTGGTCCTATACATATTGATTGGGTTCTCTCTCAATGTTATATGGGGTTCTCCACAATCATTTTCTCTACTGCTATTTTATTCTGCACCCCTGGAATCTTACTCTTATTGTACAATGAACTTTTATACAGATCACCTGATGTGTATTCAGTGAGATTTCCACATGCAGACACCTCAACCTGCTGACAATTCAACATATAGGGATACTTATTTCACCAGAAAACATTAATAAAAAAGGCACAACATGAGGGCACTGACGACTTGACATACGGACATTTTGTGAAAAAATTGCAAATACATTTCAAGCCAAATTACAAGAAACAGATATTTCTAAGCCTAAAATTGATGTGAGAAAATTTCTTGGGCATTTCTCTCACCAATTTACCATTCATTTAGCTAATTTTAAAAAATTACCTAGAACATAGAGGGACTTAAACTTTTTTCACTTGAATGTTATTTTTGTAGATGCCAACATTTCAATGTACAGTGCAGAGATGCACTATTCAATGCTCCAAATGTTCTTCTTGAGTTGAAAATTCACTGATTTTTTTCAGGGAATTTGGAAGATATTTCTCTCATAAAACACCAACTAAAAATCATAGAATGTAAGTCTATGGGAAAACAAGACTAAACTTAGGGACACTCTTGAATGGTGACATAATCACCAATTATGTCCACATCTATTGGGATCTCACTGCGGATATACAGTATATTGCTGCAGCAGTCATCCTTCATCTTTGCTGAAAAGTTGGTGGAATTATTCATTCTGATGCTACAATATATTATTATTCCTGCTCCAGGTCTTTTTTTTCCTGCAAGAACCTTCCCATTTTAATATCAGCTTTCCAAAAAGCTGTGTACACTAACATAAGACTAAATTTTTTAAACATGCACTAATTGAAAAAAAATCAATGTGACGCGCATTTAAACAGTATCATACGACCAATATAAGTAATGTACAG
Organism: Notodromas monacha; assembly: GCA_905338405.1. Lineage (NCBI taxonomy): Eukaryota > Metazoa > Arthropoda > Ostracoda > Podocopida > Cyprididae > Notodromas > Notodromas monacha. The sequence goes on from CAJPEX010000615.1 coordinate 31,414, forward strand.
GAAATTACTCCAGCAAGTCAAAGCCACCATTGGATCAGGCGCGAGTTTAAGGATGGTTTCCCGATAGATGGAGGCAGCTACCGTTAATATCCTACGATTTGCTTGCCGTTTCCGGTCCCTCGAGTGACGTTCATTCCTCAAATTTGTAAATGCACCAGGATGACAACGGGTCCTGAGAAAGAATTCGACGATGTTACTAGTTCCAAAATGTAGCGTTGCGCGAAAATTGATGAGTGATTGACTCGACTCAGTGTAGTGGCTAAGACCGTTGCACGGAAATTCATGTGTAATCCCGTTGAACACTGTTCGATGCCGCTCGACTAAGTCTCATGGCTCGTGACTTCCGCGGATTACGGTTTGAGGCAACTCTTACTTTCTTTGTACCCCGTGGAATTGTGGCTTCTATCGTGCGTCGAAGGCCGATGGATGCCGTTCAGGATTTTTAACTGAAGAAACTCGTGTGGAATGCGATTATTGTGCGGCTTAATTGCATTGATTCGTTTTAATCTGCTTTCAGGCAATCAAAATGGGATACTCGCCGGACGAACCCATGAGACTAGCTCCAATGAGAAGTTTCAACGACTTCTTGGCTGAAGCTTCGCGATTCAGTTTGCCAAATTTCAAGGATATCCGTCGTGCGAATGCGCGAATTATTGCGAACCTCTTGTACTACCAAACAAATTATTTCCTCTCGTTTCTTCTAATATTCACACTTTCGTTCTTCTCAAAACCAAGAGAAGTTTCTCTCGGGATGATAACGTTCGCAGTCATCTTGTCTCTCTCATGGTACTTCTCGACGAACGCAAATTTTCAGAAATTCCGGAGAGACCATCCGATTGTGACCATCCTCATGGTCAGTGCAATCGTATTCTTTGTTGCAAGGCTTGCCGGATGCATATTTGCCTTCGGTTTTGCGTTCCTGTTGCCAGTGTTGCGTAAGTTCTTATCATGTACGTTGTTCATTTCTCACTATGATCGTGTTCCGTTCCCGTTCGCAGTTATATTTCTGCACGCAATGACCAGGATGAGGAATACGAAAAACAAGTTGACGAACAAGCTAGAAGAGCTTGGATTGAGCCAGCCGACGCCAATGGGAGCAATCCTGGAATATTTTGGGGAAGATAGGCGATTTGCCGGATTCCTGAATCTTGACTAGTGCTTTCGAGTTGGTCATTTTCATTGATCATTTTAACATTGACTCCGATTTGGCATTGCAAAACTTATTCATATTGAATAGTGACTTCAGTTTAAGTTATTGAGCTGCTTCGGTTTGATTTCGAAGGAGTGGATGGAAATTGAGTCTCAGCGTGTTTTTGGCTTTACATTTTGTCGAATGATATTTTTTGAATCATGTTCTTGAGACGTCTTGGTATTTTTCAGGTTACCAAATGATTTCCTCTGTTAGTTATTTTGGCTTGTTCAAGGCCTCATGGCGGCCGTGTTCTCAGCCTCCACTTGTTTATCCGTGGTAAACGGTCAAATTCTCCAATCAGATTTCTACCAATACGAGGAAAAATGGGGCCTTGCTTTATATACAACGTAAGCATTACTGGCATACTATTCAGTGCTTCCGGTGTTAATTTGGCGTTTTTATTTGCAGGTCGCGGACGTTGATTGTGATGCATTCGAAGGTGGAAATCGGCGGTCCCGGGAAGCACGACGTGATGTGTGCTCCATGGCATCACTGGAACGGGCCAAGCGTTGTTGCTCTTGCGTTTCATCCGCGCGGTCTTCGCCTGATTATTGCCAGTGAGAACTTCGCCAATTTTTTTCATTTCCTCTGATATTTTTCTCAATTGTGAGGGATTCAAAGATGACATAGTTTCAAATTCGAGAGAAAAGTGCAGTAATGATACGGGTTCTTCCGTGTTGAAGCTTCCCCCGCTGTGCTTGTGCATTTTTATTAAATCCATATCGAAGCTTAAAGTACTTTCTGTGACTTCGTAAGATCAGATTTGACGAAGGGCTCGTGTCTCAAAATATAAGATAAAGTGAATCATGTGCTAAGTTTGATAAATTGTAAGTTACCGCATTTAATTGAGTACCACGCGCACAGATTTTTTTCTACCGAAATTGAGAGGAAAGAAAGGTGGTGTGCGTCATAGGTGGATATAGATTTATAATTTTTTCGAAAAGTTTTGGAAGTTTGGGTGTGGTTTGCGAAAAACTGTACTTCATTCTAATAGGAAATTTTGGACCAGTTTTACCAGAGAAACTTATTTATTTGGAAACAATTCAAACTTATTTGAATTCAGATTAAATTATAGCCTAAATCCAAATTTGGGTTTTATTTTGGAAATGTAGCTTTAGAGTCGCTGAATATGGGGCGCTCGTCTTACACGGAAATACATGTAATCCACATTTTATACTGAGAAACACGTCTTGCTGGAGGGTGTGTGGTGCAGTAGTAAAATATACTGGAGTAATTTGGTATTATTTGGATGCAACGTTAGGTTAGTTGAACCCTTGCACTGGCGATGTGTCGAGCATTTCTTGATGCTGTAAAAGTGAGAGCATCGTTATTGACGTAGTACTGTACTGAGATAAATGTTTTTCGAATTTTTCATATTTTTCACGCACAGATTGTCTTCAATTGCTTCTTGTGTAGGTTCTGCGGGAAGTCTCGTATTGATGCGAACAAAGGATGATGTCGTAGGCTCTGCTGGTCCAGGATTCCTTCCTCCGCACCTGGAGATTGATCTGAACCCAGAGCAATGCGGTTCAAAAGCAATCACAAAAATGGTGTGGTGGGAAACAGTAGATGGGCAGAATTTGATCATTATCGGTACATGGACTGCTGGGTTAGTGGTTGTAGATTTGCGGTTGGGAAAAGCTGTTGCTAGTGTTGCCATTCCTGAACCGGTGGAGAATTTAGATCTCTTCTGGAGCGGCAGCTGTGGACGTCGTCTCTTGTTGGTGAGAAAGCCTATTGCGGCGTGAACTGTTCTTGTCGAATGGCTTGAAATCCTCTTAATACAAAGACGGTTAAGCGCGAGAGGTTTTCCATTCCTGAGGAAATCTTCTGCAGCCGAAAATTGCTCACTTCTGAAGTTTTTAAGGGCAATTAGTGAGTTAATGAAAATTGACATTCTATTTGATTCCAATAGATAACTGGATCTCAAGGGTCGCAATGGTTTTTGCCAGTCGAGACGAAAACCAAGCGTCTCTGGCCAACTCAAAAATCCTACCAACCTTTCGAAGCAATCGCCGAGAATCCGGGTAATTGCAAATAAGTTCATATTCAAGCGTGTGCAAGAACCGAATTCCCAAAAAATAGGAATATTTCTTAAGCACGACTTTAAGGCGTTTAAATATACTGTATATATGCATTAAATTTGTATATTTCTTTTTGACACAGTGAAGCAAGTCGATGTGACCAGGATAAAACGTGGTGTTTCAATATCCAGCACTGGGCGTCGAAATACCCAATTTGGTGGAGATGGTTCGCAAGTTTATGGCACTGCGCCTCGAGCGTCTCTTGCTGGTTGGCGCCAATTTTCAACTGAGAAACTTGTTGGAATAAAGCAACGCGTAGCTGACTGGAATCCCTTGAACGCCGGACGTTCCAAGTCGTTCCTGGGATTTGGATCAGGTTGGATGCATTTCTGGAATGATTCCGTGGCATGTTTCTATATTTTAATTGATAAATAAACGTCGTTTGGACTGCGGTATGTTGTTAGACTCCGTTTTGCACGATGGTTCAAAAATTATGTTTGAGAGTTTCAAACTTTGTTCAGCAAGTCAAGTTATATGGATTGAGAAACCTTTGTTTTCTGATCCTTGCAGTTTTTATTGGAAATACTGTACCGTAAATATTCAGATTTCCCAGTTTCATTTCTGTTGACCCTATTTGAGAGAAGCCTTTGCGAGTTTTGCGAAGCCTTGACAAATGTCCTGTAATGTTGCACTGGTTTTTTCTTTATTAATTCGTTGTATTCTTTGCTTTTACAGTGGATGACGATGACGTTGGCATTGACGGCGGGAATCCGTTCATTAATGCATCCTTGGATGAAGGCTGGAAATCAGGCTACATGCCTCAATCTTTGGAACCAATTAATTTGGGGGATGATTTGGATCACGGTCACTATAATGTGAAGTCTATTGGAAGTGACCGAAAATTCCTTGTCCGTTACTCTGCCGTCTTCTCCGAATTAAGAGTGAGCATTTTCATTGGTTTTTCGAATGCTGTTGAGGTATTTGGCAGAACTTCAAAATTAATCTCCTAAGGAACGCCCTTAATTGAATTCAAATTAAATCTTTTGATTTATTTTCTTCTAAGAAAGGGAAATTCTAAATCCTGCGAGTCTTGAACTTATAAAATGCGTCCTTCTGTTTTCAAGAATTTGGCTATTTTCAACAAATGTTCTGTTGAAGTTGAAAGCGGGTTTTATAACTAAATACAGTATTCTGTATTCGAAGTTGGACTTCGTGGTAAAGCTGCCTTTTCCTGTTCAAATTTCCGAACGAACTTATCAAGGCTTGACATTTACACAACTTTTGCGCACGTGGGAGAATTTTATCTCAACATCGGAATCCCTGAACAATATTAGTTATTCAAGTTTACGACTTGAAATGTTGATTTCTCTACGAAACGGGATCGTTCCTGAGAATATGCCAGCAGTTCAATGTCACGTGTAGATAAATACGAAGATGACGTGATTACTCGAGCTGAAAATCCGTAGGAGTGTGATGATGCACGCAAGCAGCGGCGTTTTTATTTGTTTATTTTTTCCCTTTTTATTTTTTCATTTATGATTCAAGAAGCTTTTCTTCTGAGTTGTGAACCATTCCAATGTCCCATTCCAGGCCGTAGACCCGGACAAGTGTCTGACGACGACTTCAGCAACCTACAAAATTTCAAATCTGGACCCAGAGAAGACGCTTCTAACTCCGACGGTCATCTTCCGGGTGACCCCGCGTCCGGACTTGGAATCGAGTCCCGGGGTCAGTAAGGGAGCAGTTGCAGCAGCGTCTTCTCTATTTCCACCTTTGTCTTCATCTGCGTTGCTTTCTTCGTCTGCTCTGAGTGTCGTCAGTCCGCAGCTGACTATACACTCGTGCTACTTGTCCAAAGGTCCAGGCGAAGATGTGCCGACGGGTATCGCTCAAGGAAGTGGCGGAAAATTCAACAAAGGCGGGCAAAAGGTGAGAAAAAAGTCTTGCTTGTGTTGAACAGTTTTATCGTTTTTCGAAATGACCTATCCTTCAATTCTATGTTGGAATAAGTTCGTCATATTGCTCAGTGATGGTCATATGGAAGTCTTGCGCTTGTTCGAAAGTTTTATCATTTCTCGAAATAACCTAGTCTCCAACTCGATGTTGGAAGAAGTGTGTTGTATTGCTCAGTGAGGTCATATAAAATTGTTTGCTGTGTTCGAGAGATTCAATTCTTCTCGGATTGACGTAGTCTTCAATTCGATCTTTTGAAAAGTGCATGGTATTGCTTAGTGAGGTTTAATTACAAGCATGCAAAAATGTCCCCGCAGAAATTGTTCGATTGAAGTGTACCCTTCGATAACTTGAATATTTTGAAGTGTTGATGTTTCTCAAAATGCCATAGTCTGCATGTCGATGTTGGAAAAGTTGCGTTGTCTTGCTCAGTGAGGCCAGATGAAAGTTTTGCCTGTGTTTGAGAGTTGTATTGCCTCTCGGAATGACGTAGTTTTCAATTCGATGTTGGAAAAACTGCATTGAATTTTTATAAAGGTTATAGTTTCCCATCATGCAAAAATTTACCCGCAGAAATTTTCACGTGAAAGTTCGACATGAGTTGAACTGAATCTTGAAGGGTTCATGTTGGGAATTTAATGCGATTGAAGTGAACGCTTTGAAGACGTAAATATTTAATCATATGTCAAGAGTATTCTTATAACGTTTTTATCGAGGATTCCAAGTCAAAAGACGTGTCTTGAATCCCTACAAATGTCGAATGTGAAATGCAACTTTTTTCCTTAAAATACTACATAGATGCTTTTGAGAAAATCGTCCACTTTTTTGGAACATTTAGTGGACTCGTTTTTATTGTGTACTTGAATTGTTCTTCCTTCTCTTAGGCTGGGTTGAAATGGTTCAACAAATCTGGAAGATCGAACAGCGTCGCATATCTGAACGGAAGATTCCCTGCCAATATTCAGGAATCCGTCCCATTGCCGGAGGTTGTGACGGACCTGGAAAAGTCCTCTTCAGGAGTGACGGTGACAAAAATATTCAAGAGAAAACCGACGATCGAGGAAAAGGCTGAAAATGACTTCGTGGACCCCGGACTCCAGTCGTTCTCGTGCGCGAAACGTGGTGAGATCGTGCTTCGTCTCTATGGCATCAGTGCCCAGGCTTTGGCGGGTGTGAGTGAAGATGACGACGCGTACGAAGGTGTTGAAGAAGATTCGTGGATGAAGTGTAAATTGGACCCCGTTTTGGGGTCTGAAGCGAGTGAAACTTGGCTAGACTGGTGTTTGGTCGTGACGAATCGAAGTGTCGTGTTGTTGTTTGTCCCCTTTCCGCTGGAGAGAATCATCCTGAAGAATCTCGTGTGCAAGAAGCCTTCGACGAGAGCTGTGGAAGATGCTAGAGCGATATCTGCTGCCTTTGCCAACAGTCTCGATGTCGCCGGGGGAGTTGCTCGTGTTTTTCATGCTGCCATGGATCTGTTCTTGTCTCATCATGATTTGCAATCTGCCATCTTCATGCTGCGTGGCGCTTTGGTGAGTGGTTTTTAAAAAATTTAATAAGAACAGCATGTAGCAGCAGAATCAGGCCATTTTGTATCGGCAATGTCTAGAATTCCTAAAATATTCAGGGACTTGGAAGAGGAGAAAAAGTATGTTTTCTCTTGCTCCTGGCAAAATTTCCTGCTCTGAGTTTCGCCCCGGGGGCTCCAGCCTTCTTCACATATTCATTTTTGAGGCTCTATGGCTGCATCCTAATTTATCCCATAGAATCATCTGTATGGTACGATAATGCGTCGCATAATTTTTACAGTGATCCCTTTCAGAAACAAATCATGTTTTTGTTGAATATAAGTTTTAATGAACTTTCGTCCCTACGTCTGGCAGATTGTTAATCTTCACTGTACAGAACATGTTTTATAAATTATCTTTGCAGGCGGACAAAGGAATTTACGAAAACAGTAGTGTTTAAAAACATACGAGTGGGATACGATTCAGAATCCATGGAAGTTTTCGAAAAATCCATCGTTTATTTTTTGTTCGGAGTAATCTGTGATCCCAACGCATGTTTTTTGTGTTATTTTTGATCAAAGTTTTAAACATTTTTATACGAGGTACCACTGTTAAGAGAAGATCCGAAGCTATGTCCGGTTTCTGCTTGTTCATTCATATCTTTGAAAAGCTCAATTATTTGACTTGACATAAATGCATAGAAAGACTTCTATGCATATTTTTTTTCGGTGGATAGAACGAAGAATCAGGGTTTGAAAGGCTCCACGGAAAGTGCTAAAATTCGGACGACTAATTTAATTTTGTCAATAATTTATTGTGCATCGATAATCTACCTTGCTTTTGATTCACTCAAATCACCCGAAGCTGATGAAAGCACTTCTGGGTTACAGAGGCCCACCGATGGTTATAACCAGTTGGAACTTGCAAGTTGCAAACCTGTTGCCAAGGTTACTAATGTTGTGCACTGGGTTAACGTTCTGTGCGTTTTGTTTCTGTTTTGTTCGCGAAGGCCGGACATCGACATTCTTTGTGTACAAAAGTCTCGGGGTTTGAGTCCGGAATACTTAATAGGAAATGAACTGGGCTCAGTTCCAGCAAAATATATCTGCCCTGATCTGTCGGTTCCGCTAGAAGTCACCGATTTTGAACTAAGCATTTTATGAAGTTCTTTTTCGCGTTTCCATTTTTCGAAGGAAATACAAACGATTTTTCGCGGACGAACGGAAAAGAACGAATTTGACGTAGGATATTGATTTTTCTTTACGCAGGCGACAAGTTTAGAAGATGTGCGGGTTCTGCTGATGAAGAAGTGCATCATGGGTGCGATGACGTATTTGTCCATTGAGTTGGGTGAAATCGGTCAACCCGCAAAAATTCATCCCGCTTCTCACTCGAAACAAATGCTGTCACTCCAACACTTGTGCCGAATTCACCAATACTTGATGTCGGCGAAGGAATCTGATCGTGCCAAACTGCTGCTTTCGCAGCTCAGGTGAGTTTGCATCCGTGGTCATTCATGCGTTTAAATGTGTCGAGAATCTGATTTGTTATGGTGCGACTTGCTGATGTTTTATTCCGTCGTTACGATTTTTTCAAATACAGGTGGACTCTCTCTACAACGATCTTGTCTAAAACGATTTTCTCACTATAACGATGTATTTGTGATCCGACACGGTTCTCTGCAAGAAAATTCTCTTTATAAATTATAACGAGTTTTTTTCCCTTGAATTTCGTTGTAGAGAAATTCTATCGTGTAATGGGGGACACCGCATTTTAAAAGTCGTGTGAATCCGGTCGTTGAAAATCTTGAAATTATAGAAAATAAAATTGCCCGCAACCGTAATTAGGCAAGATCAATTTCCAAGAAGTAATGAAGATGAAACTTCAAGTTTGCAGCCTCAGCAAGGACGACCTCAGAATACCTGTTCTGATTTTTTTTTCTCTGTAGAAAATGTTTCTGGGACCCGAAGACGGAATGGGCAATTGTATTGCTGAGAGGCCTCATCGAAGCCCGCATGTGGAGCTTTGCTGCTGAATATTCTGCGATTCATGGTCTCGGGAGTTACTTTCTCGAGTTCTCTGGGTACAAAGGAATTGAATTGACTGAGAAGCCTTTCCGCGGGTCCGATACAAGTGAGCGAATTTGATGAGACCCACTGATATGATTTTTTCTGGAGTTGAAAAGCATCGTCAGTGATTGATGTCTTTAGATACTTCGTAAAAAATGATTGTATAGATTTGATACATTGAAGACATGCATTTTCGTCGATGTTAGTGGAGTGTACAAAATTTTAGGAGTAACATCGGAGAAATATTTAGGTTTTTCCCATTGCAACGCCCGAATTTGGCCGCTTTCGGATCAGTACAGTTGAACCTCAATAATGTCCGTGTGTCGAATTTTCAAGTCCCTGTCTAAATACCCGTGGAAACAATGTTTAAAAATAACCCGCCTAACTCTAGGGCGTTCCCCTGAAAACCTCTTCGACTCGAATTTTCCGGAGGCTTTTTGTCTTTTACAGTACTGTACAGTATTTGATCCAGGAAAGAGAAAAGCAGCGAAATGTGAAGATGCTTATTGAAAGGCAGTGAAAGAATAGTTGAGCAAATGAGCCTTTGCCTCCAAGGTCAGCATCCTGTCAACTTCTTTCGAAGGCAGTTTTGTGCCAAAAAGATCATCAATTTCAACTTTTCGTGATCCCATTTTTTCAAGACAAGAATGGTATTCATTTAACTCGAAGCCTCTCTAAGTCGAATTGTTGCGGTATGTCGAAATTAGACTTTAAGAGGTAAAGTATACGCTGGGTCGCCAGTTAATTTTTCCAAAGTTTCGTTTATGCTTAATGATGTCGAGGTTTGATGGAGGCTTTGAAGCGAATAGCACAACCTGTTCAAATATCCATCTGTGGCGATGGTGTCGTGATAACGCCTATTTGGCACATCTTAAAAATAATTTCCTATCGGTTTCAGGCGACTTCCGTCGAGTTCTACCGTCAATGGCACTCGGTCACGTGCTGGCATTTTCCGCTAAGTGGCGCCGAGTGCATTCCCGCTGGTTTCGTCAGTCCTTGGCCTCTGGGGGTCTTTTCGATCCCGACATCCTCCTCGATTTCTGCGAATTATTCGATCCTACTCGCATGTACTACCGAGCGTTGTGGCTGCAATGCGAAAACAAACAGAAAATGGAGCGACGTTTTTATCGAAGGCTAAAATTGAGAATCGGTGTGGTGCCTCGGTTGCCTTCTCAGAGTTGCCCATTGAGAGAGTATTACGTGTGGAGGCCGGATGAAGAGGCAGGGATGAAAAAGAAGCTGCCGCACGGGGCAGAAATAGTCGAGAACTTTTTGTTGGCGCTTTTGAGTCGCCAAGCACTGTGCAATCCTTCCTATCGATACCGACAAACGAGCATAAGACGAAGTGAAGACGACGACGATGATGACGAGGACGATGATCAAGACCTTTACTTTGTGCCTGACGATGACGAAGACGACGTGGTCAATTGTCTCTTCGGTGTGAGGAATTTGCGGAATAAGCCGATCAGCGATGCCAAACGACGGCAGTCCATCGCCGTTGCGAGAATCAATTTCCGTCGACGGTTGTCCATGTCGGCGAATTCCTTGCTCGAATCGTCGAGTGATTCTTCGGATGAAGACAATGCGGAAGAAAAGGAACTTGACAAAGAGGATGTGAGAGATGAAATGAGGCGGCGGAGAGCCGTAATGAGTGATGACAGAGTTAGAGAAGCGTTTCGTAGACAATTGTCTGCCGGCCACTCGCATGCTGCTGTGACGAACGGGGACAACAAAGTCCGAGTTTGGGGGTCTAACCTGGATGGTTTTATTGGTGAGTTAGCTTATTTATGCGTGAAATCTAGAGTTGTGGGGCTTAACAAACCCTTCCTCATTTAAACTTTTTATGGAGTAGAGCTCAGACCCAGGGTCATGCGTTACCGAGCGCTTGAATGCGTCCCTATTAAATGCAAGTTGCAAAACTGAATCCGTACTCAAACAGTTGCTACCGTAAAGAAAAAGAAAAAGTACGAAACTTGTTCTGGGCATGTACCTGTACTGTACTACGTATTGTATATACTGCGATTGGATTAGATTGGCTTAGTTACCTCTGAAGCCTTGCTGATCAAAATACTGTATTCTTATGAATACATTTCATGACCAAAATACAATGGGGCTCAAAGATGCGGACGTGATTGGTTCTTGGACCTTGTTCATGTATCGGAACGCCTGCGTTTCCGATCGTGTTTTCCAGCAGACTTCAATTGGAATATTTTAAATCACGTCTAATTTTTTGCCAAAAAATTTTGAAGTATTTTTCCAAAAATTGAATTAAAATCGTGATTCACTTAATATTTCGACAATATTTGTGCAAATAAAAACCACGCAGAATCTACCCTTTTGGCATGAAAAGTAGTCCAGAGAGCAAAAAACGAGCCCATCTTCCTACCCTTTACACAGGTGATGGAACCTTGAAAAGAGAGGCGCAAAATTAGCATGTTTTCGAGCATAAATTAGAGTAAATTTGAAAGAAGGTATGTTTTGCTTTTTTTTTCACGGAAATAGCTCGATTTTTTCACAAGTTTCGAAATTTTAAGGAGCATTGACCGTATCTGAAGGCAGTGCCCAGATGTTGGGGCAGATTTTTCAAATGTCCCAAAGGCGAAGTATTTTGATAATTATAAAATTTATAATGTATGACACATTTTCAATCCCCGGTAATTTTCTGGTGTCGTGCCATCGTTTATTACCTGTAGTACAGTACAACTGTTCTCTTCGCTCTTTTCGATACAGTATGCGCTTGTTAGAGATGCGGCCTTCTGGGTCATTCAAAGGCCGTCGCATCACACTTCTGAATCTCATACAGTAATTTGACCATTTCGCGACTTGCGAAAAGAAAAGGAAGTTGACCTCCTCTTTAATTGACTGCAGAAATGCGACAAGTTCATATTCGTGTAATTTTTTCATGCCAATTTTCATGGATTTTTTTAATAACCTAATCCACGAATATCCAAGCGTTTGTAACGTGTAACACAGAGGAGCAATTTGAATTAAAAATTATTATAAAGCCCCGCAAATTATGTTGACGTCGAATTTCTTTGTTGTCTTCCAGGACTGAACAGATATGATTCCCAGCCGTGCTTACCAGCTCCGGTCCCTCTGTTCACGAAGTTGAATTTGAAAGTTACGGCTGTCTCCTGTGGTAGAAAACATACCTTAGCCCTCACTTCTGTTGGTGTGAGTGAATTTTGGACGTCATTTTTCCTTTTTGACGTTCAGGCAACTTCTGTTATTTGAATTTTCATTTCGTAACGGAAGGAAATGCATTTTATGTGGTATAATTTTTTTAGGTTTTCAGCTGGGGTGATGGCTCGCTCGGTCAACTAGGTCTCGGGCCGAATGTTTTGCGAACTGCGGACCCTGTTTTGGTTGAAAAACTCATTCCTTTCCAAGTGAGCAGTTTATCCGCTGGCCAGTATCACTCATTGGCATTGACCAGGGATGGAAAGTGAGCCACCTTTTGTGAAAATCTTTAATTTTGTAATCTTGTGCGGTAGTATTCCGAGAAACTGCGGAAGAGTGTACGTTTTTCTGACCAATTCTTATGTTTTAAGAGTTTTCAGTTTTGGCTGGGGAGCTCACGGACAATTGGGACAAGGCAGCGTTGAAAACCTCCACACACCAGCATTAATTCAAGCTCTAGCTCAATCTGGTCTGGTGAGTTCAGTCTTTTTCGTATTCAAGAAGAGATCATTTCTAATCTTTTGAAGGATTCTTTTCCTGCTTTTTCATGAAACATTGAAATTCAAGCGTTTGCTTTGTCCAGGTTGAGTTTTATAAGATTACGCAAGAATTATGAAAATTCGTGGACCAGGCGTTGACAGTATTTGAAATTTTGGGCAGATATCTCCTGAACGGCTGGTCCTCCCGCAAATTATATTATCCCGACGAATTTCAGCTGATCTAGTTCTTAACCAACACAAAACCGACGTAACGTTTGGTGATGAGTATAATTCCAATAAATACCGTAATTGACGAGAATTTAACGCATTTACGAGGCGCCTAACAAATGTTTTCAGAATATAAATTGAAATGGCGTACGATTATGCTGAAGAACAACTACAGTATTGTTAAGAAGAAACATTCTTTTTTTTTTTGAAGAAAAGAAATTCAGCCCTGTTTGACATATTTTTCAGAAAATCTTCAACAAGTCACCCTGGCAGCTTTCTGCTCTTCAGTCTTCAATCAAAAATGAGGCGTCCATTTGGCAATTTTTTTCTGTTGGTGCAGCCCAGCTTCTCCTTCAGAATTCTTCAAATTGACATGGAATTAATTCCAGGCGATGCCGCCATTAATTGATTATTAATTCCGCCATTTTCATCAACAGCCGCCTTCACAGCCGTTACTTGGGATGAGAATGTGTCGGCTGTTGATGAAAATTGCGTATTTATCTTGGAAGACCTCAAGGCAACCCTTGACATTAATGCCCTGTCAATTTCAATAATTCGGAAGAAAAAGCTGGGGTACACCCAAAAATCTGCGAGATGAGCGCATCATCTTCTGAGTGAGGAGCAGAAAGTTGCCCAGGTGGCTTTTCCAGAAAATTTAGAAAAAATATGTCAAACAGGGCTGCATTTTTTTTTTCTCGAGCCAAAGAATCTTTTTACTGAAGAATAACTGTTTTTCAGCTCGATCATGTGCCGTTTCAATTTCTATCCCTGTAACTTTTGTTAGACCCCTTGTAAAGTTATAGAAAGAAAATTCAGAGTGATCAAACGAGGAGCGTTAAAAGGAGAATATTTCTGCGCAACGCTTGGGCTACTGAGCTTCTTCATCGACAGTTTTCCGTTTTTTCAGGCATAGGTAATGATGAATATTTTTCTTCACTTGATGAAACAGTTCGTGAAGAAAGCGTGCGGTGGACAGGGCCACTCGATCTTCCTTTGCCATGTGCCGTCGACGATGACCTCATCTTCGTCAATGTCGGGCTCAGCGTCTTCATCGCGTCCGCCGTCGAGTGTTTATTTTCACGGTCCACTTGACGAACACCCGTGCGCAGTTGTTCTGGCTTGTGGAAACGGCAGTTTCGGACAAGTCGGAACGTTGAACGTGAAGAAAATGTTGGTACCGGTCGTCGTTCCGTTTCCGGAGGAGCTGACGAGTTTCTCTGCACCAGCACCGACACCGTCGTCAAGCTGCGGCGATGAAGCGCAGTCAATGTACGTGAGCTGCAGCGACAGAATCGTCGACGTCGACACATCCTATTTTTTCAACGTGAGTCACTCCAGGGTTCTTGTGCTTTTTCGATTTTTGTTCTTGTTGAACATTCTGAAATTGTTGACTGTTTGTGTGATTTTTATCATCTTGTTATTGTTCGAAATACATTTATCTGTATTTCCATTTCTGACTGTTGGGGTTTTTCGGTGGTGATAATTTGTAATCTCAACGAACCACAGTGGATTCGAAGTGTATTTGAATGATGTAGAAGAGTCTTATGGATACGAGGAAAGAGCTTGTATTTTCATTACCTGATCAGTTAAATTGTTTTCCTATTCAATGCCCTGAGGATACATTATCAATTTAATTCGCTCCATACGTCACCAAAAGACCTTACAACTCAACAACTATTTCTAGTTTTCGGAGTGAAATTTTTAATTTCGAATTTAGTTTTGAGCTTCAGTAACATTGGCAAGTTTGTGATTTGAACTTTCTGAATTTGAAAAATGTTATAGACGCGAATAAACGAAACTATGCCTTTCTTTTGTATTTTCCTCAATTTTTTGAATTCCTAAGTTGTATCCCAAAACTTCTTGAAATGTAAGCGGTTTTGGTTGGAAAATATCGTTACGTAGGATATTATCGTTCCGTGAGTCCCTTTTTCCCTTTAAAAATTTCGTTGTGCGGACTCTTCGTTATGTTGAGACTCAATTTGAAAGTTCTAAAATTGGAAATTTAAGATTAAAATGATTGAAGGATTTAATCCTACAGTACTGTTGATTACTTCATGTATGAAGTTCATGATAATTTCTTTCTCCTGACTAACGTTACCCGACATTTTTATTTCTTACTTCTTCCCCTCCTCATTCCTCTCGCTCAAAATTTAAGTGAACTAAACGTTTCTTTTCTTCCAGGTCGCCGTCACTCGTAGAGGCAGAGTGTTTCGTTGGGGCATCAGTCCGCATGCGATGCGCTGGGAGTTGAATCAGCACAAGCCGAAATTATCTGCTTTGCTCGGCGTGCGACGAAATCTAGCACAACAAGCAGCTGCTCCCAAGCCTACCTTTGTAGGTGTTCCTCAGTCGGCCTCATCGTCGACGTATGAAACGCCCGCCAACCCTGTGGAAGGTGGCAGTAGCGGTGGTGCTGCTCGGCTGAGTCGACAAGAAACTTTGTCTAAAATGACCAAGAGGAAATTCAGTGCAATCATTCGAAAGGTTGGTGAAATTCATGATACAGTAACATATTTACTTGAGTACCACGAGTACTTTTTTTCTGAAAATTGAGAGGGGGGAAAAAGGTACGCGTTGTGTGCGGGATAAAGTTTTCGAAATTGGTTGGAAGTTTAAATGCGCGTCATACTTGAATATGATGGGAAGCTTTTGATAGGACCTTTTCAAAATCGAAGCATTTGAATTCTGGTGTCTCTTATATGTGAAGTATAGTATTGTAGTTTTCGAGTTTTTTACTTTTGAGTCACTAACATTGAGGTTACTTGGTTGTAGGTTTTCATCAAAATTTTTGGCTGACAAATTTGGGGTGCATGTTTTACTCGAGGGCGCGTGGAACTGGAGTAAATATGGCAGTACCTTAATCGACTGATACGTTTTACTGTACAGTATTCTCCGACAACATTTCGCGGAAGTTCTTATAATATCCGTCTTATCAAATACATCATACCTTCACTGTACTGTATTCGCGTGCTCATTGGACAAAATATCATTGCACACTACTTTCCTTATAAATGTTGGCCTCGAGATGCGGACGTAATTGGTGCTTGGACCTTGTCCTCAAGTCGGGGCGTCCGTATCTCGAATCACGTTTTTCCTTAGACTTCGGTGGCGATACATTTCAAGTACATCCCCAAAAATAAAGTACATTTTTTTCTCTCTACTAAACGATATACAGTACTGTAGAAAATACCTGTGCAAAAGAAAAACACAGAATCTGATCTTTTGGCATCAAAAGGAGCTCAAGAAGCAAGAACAAGTTTGGCTATACTGGACATACATGATGGAAACAACTCTGAAGAGAGAAGCTCATAATTTGCCTGTTTTGATAATTAATTAGGTTAATTTTTTGAATGAAATTTATTCTCAATTTTCGTGAACATAAAACGCTCAATTTGTTGAAGTATCAAAATTTAGAAAATTTGTCCGTTTTTCTAGGAATGTTCGAAAAGTCTCCTCATATTGATAAATTGTCCGGATGTTGGGGCATATTTTTCAAGTTTTACATATCCCTAAGTCAGATCGTCGGTGTCCCACTGTATTATTGTTCTTGCTGTGTTTCTAGACACCGTCAATGACATTGGAAACGTTTGCCGGCGGTTCATCATCTGACCAGCATTCGTCAGGTTCAGACGCGGAACAACAGTCAACAATGCCAGTAACTTTCAATGACTCGAAGAAACCTTCGGACGATCATTCACATTCGTCTACTACTGCGTCGCAAACCGTGTCCAACGCCTTGAGTGACGCCGAGAAGAAACAAGGCATCATCTTTCAATACTTTTACCCCACGGAAGTGGATCTATCATCTGTGCGAGGGAACGTGGTTCAGGCTTCAGCGGGTTTGTATCATTGTTTGTTGGTGGACGATATCGGGACTATGTACGGCTGGGGCCGAAATATGCACGGGCAGTTGGGATTGTCAGACTTGACGAGTCCTGCGATTCCTGCCCCGGCGGATGTTCCGTTTTCCGTCATGGCTGTTGCTGCAGGCTCGGAATTTTCACTTATGGTGGATCATACTGGAGCCGTTTGGAGTGCAGGCAATAATGATTGCGGCCAAGTGAGTTCGTGATTTTCTATTCACATCGTTTTGACAGTATGCTATGACGACGTATCTTTGAGCCTAAAAGCTTTGATGCAGGTTCAAAATAAATCTCTTCACGAATTGCATCAGTCTCAAATTTGTGCATCATCCCTCTCAAAAACATTACTTTTGAAAATATTCATCAGCTGATATAAACTGATATAAACATTAAACTGGTAATTGTTTTCTGCAGCTTGGCATCAAGATTCCGCCGGAAAACGCCGCAGCGTTCGGATCCACGTCCCGAGGCGGCAAGCAAGCCGGTAACGACGGCGGTTGTCGCGTGCTGAGTCTGCGCAGCAATCGCGGTCGTGTAGCCTTCCTTCGCCAGGGATCAGTTGACGCCTATTGCGCGTCTCCGAAACAACTTCCGCTGCCGGAAATCGTGCCGCGTCACACCGACGACGACGAGACCCGACGGAAACCCTGGTTCGGCCACGTGGACCACTACGTAGACGAGAAAAAGTTGGACGACATCTGCGACTCTGGCATCGGACGCTACGACGCCTTTCTCGTGCTAGTGCAGTGCCTGCGACTCGGCAACTTGCGTCTCGCTGCGAGGGTTTGCGAGGCGAACCGCTGTTGGGGCCCTGCGTGTTTGTTCGCCTTGCAAAACGTTGTGCCGTCGTCGTCGAAGGCCGAGATCAAGTGGAATCTAAGGGCGAGAGACTTGGACCCGGATTTGCACGTGACGCGGGAAGAACGGAGGTTGATTCGACGTCGCACGACGCGCTTGCTGCTGGGCAAAGACACGGAGCTGCTAAAAACTGAAGAAGGCATGCTGCGGATTTTGTTGCGATTGGAGTCGGATTTGTCTGACGATCACTTGGGTCGGATCGGCATGGGTTGCAAAGCCAGGGCGACGCAGGACGAGAAGACGCTGCGACTCTGGGCGGCGTCCAAGGCGAACGGGGGTCGAGGCGGTGATCCGCGGCTTGGCGATTATCCCGAGTTTGCGAGGGTGATTTGCGAGGCTGCTGTGTTGGTGTTGGAGAGATACATTGACTTGGTTGTAGCAGAAGAGAAAACGGACAAGAACGTTGTCTTCGAGGAGCTGAGAACGATTTCTTCTATTGTGAGTAAAAAAAAATTTAAATCGGTTTTAACTTAGAAAATTTGGTGGTGCTGCCTTAAATAATGAATGTACAGTTATATTTTTTTCAACGTGTGACTCGTTTCTCAGACAGGATAAGCTTTACAAAAGTATGATACAAAATTCGGTTGCTCATTGGAAAAGTGTTTTTTAACTACTTTTTTTTTGCCTCTAGCTCAAAACAATTTCAGTTCTTGGTAAATTATGATTTCCGATTCCACTTTATTTTGTTGAAGGTTTGTTCACTTGAATTCCTAAAGAAGCGTAAGAAGCAGGAACTTCTGTAACTTTCCAATACTATGAAATACTGTACGTTATTGTTAGTATTTTTAAGTGAACCTTAACTATTCACTCAAGTACCCCGCGCGCATTTTTCTCAAAATTGAGAGGGAAAAAGAGGGTGCGCGTCGTAGGCAGGTATACATTTTTTCGAAAAGATTATAGAAGTTCAGGTGTTCATTCTATTTGATTCTAATGGAAATTTTGGACTAATTTCAGAATATGTTATGCATTACTGCGAATGGTATTCATTGATGGTGTACGTTCCTGAAAATCTGAAATCTTGTATTTAAAACAATCGAAAGGTGTCGACTGAAGATGCTGTCACTGAGGTGAAGGTTTAGTCTACTGAAATATTGTGTTCAACTCTCATTTGTCTTTTCTGCGTGCTTCCCAAAGGTAAACATTAGAGTTTTTGTTCTTGGACGATTTTCTGGTAGTTCCGGAAATTGTTTCACTTTTTTTTTCATCAGCTGGAAGAGCCGAATGAAACGATTGATCAACGTTCGTTGAATTGCTTTTGTTTTCTGAGTCAATTGATTGCTGACATCAATTTTTGCGTTTTGTTTTGCAGTTGGTTCGGTTTTGGGTCGATTACGGTCTGCCGGTGTTCAGCCTGGAACGACTGCTTGACAAAAGGATGAATTCCATGGCTGCTCCTCTAGCTTCGTTTGTACTGAGGTAAACTATTCTTTTCCATAATTATTCCTGATTTGTTTCATTCGATTCGATTGTGAGTAGTGAGGAAGATCCGATGACTTGTGAAGCTTTCATCAATGCAATAACGTCCGGTTTCTGGATACGAGTCACTAGGACTGCTATTAAATCCGGTCAAGGTGAGTTTTTATTCTAATTCATTTTAAAGTTTTTGTTGTTATGTTGATGCAAATAAATGTAACTTCATCGATAAAGAGTATGAAAGATCAATTAGTGTACGCGAAGAGCAGTTTAACGTGTAGAAATTGCTGATTTTGAAATCGGGATTTTGTTGTCGTTGCGTATGAACAGCAATTTTAAAATTGTAGGCAAACTTGCATTAGGTTTTTGATACTTGCTGGTGTTCATCAGTGCTATGAATTTATGTGTGTGATTTTCCTGTGTTGAGGCTTCAGTTTTGCGCTGTATTTGTCAGAAATATGAACTGAAAAACGAATGTATTGGAGCTACCATCAGAAATGACACTGGAAAACAGCCAGGCTGTGGCCAGTGATCTCACACCCTAGTGTAATCCAGTTCTATGTCCTTGAAGCAGACCGAAGTACTGTATAATGTGAAAATTATAGTGAAATTTAGAAATCAAAATGTTGGACGAATGCTTACAAGTTATAAATTCTTGATTTGAATTGAGTTGACTTTTGAGATAAAAGTCACCCAAAAAAATCCTCCAAAGATACCAAAAAAAGTATCAACTGGAGAGGGATTTGAAGATGCCGGAACTGATACCTTATTTTACGGTAAGAGTTATTTTGTTTCATGGCCCTGGAGGTGGGAATATCCGCGAGTTACCGAGAAATTTGTCGGAACTTGGGTTTCTCCCTCCCACAGAAGTCCTCAAGGAAAATTTTTTGCGCAGGCCAAAGTTCATATTCCCAAACTTCCATGTCGAATTCTTATTTGCAATACTATTGAGTGACATTTCTTCATGGCTATGAATGTTAGGTTACAGCGATTTGGTCTGCAATGATATTCTTTCTACAGAACAACGAATGTTTTGTCTCATAACTAAGGTTCTCTAACCGTTCTAGAGAGGTTATATGCAACACACATTTTTCTGAATCCTGAATTTTGTTGTAGAGAGAGAGTCCATGCTTAACTCGAAGGCTTTTGGTGGATTTCAGGTGTTCCGGAGCTTGAAGAGCTTTTGAGACAAATGACTGTTGATGGAGCTCTTCCGCCTGCACTCGGGAATGAAGTTGTTGCGAGCTTCGAAGAAATTCCCGCTGAAGCTCGTTATTCCGTGACTTTAGACGGAACGCAGTTGACGCAAACAATCGAATCCTCGGGAGGAGGATCGTGGTAAACACGCGCTTTATTCCTTTCAAATGGTCGTGTTTAATGTGATTATTCGCTGGTTTTATTTCCAGGTCCACGGGACCAAACGTTATCAGAGTTTATTCATGCGGACACGCACAACGTATTCCAGGGAAAGGTGAAGATGGGCTGATGAAGATACCGGGGCAGCAAATTTCCGCTTGTCCTGATTGTGTTAGTAAGAGCCAGGGATAATCATGCTGCTTGTGTACCCTGCACCTTCCCTGCAAGAATACTTTTCACCCTCCCATCGGATTACTCTGACGACATTTATGTCTAGTGAGGGAACTGCCAAGTTTTTTTTGCCCACTTTGTGTTGTCTCAGTCGATTACAAGTTTTGTGAAGGAAGCGAGAGATGAATTTTAAGGAAGGGTTAAGTTGGAAGTCAGAAGATGTAATCGAAGACGGTTTCGGTGTATCTATCGCTAGTCAACGTGAGACAAACGTACATGTGATAAGGTGAAAGGTTATTGATTTATTTGATCTCGTGGGCTTTAGTCTTTGTGAAAATATATTTAGTGGCCTATCTAAAGATCCTTCGCAATATTGAAAGATTGAAATCGCCGTCTTTAAGTTTCGTTCCTGTATCTGATGTGAGACTATTCTTGGTTTTTTTTTTTTTTTAATCCAGAATATTCGCTTTTTTGATGAAACACAAATTACATGATAACATTTTGTGGACCAAGACGATACCCTCGAATCTACTCGCTGTTTTAAATTTTATACGATGTTCTTCGTCTTCTGAAAGGTTGAATACAGGGTGTCCAAAACGTTGCCGTTCAGGTAGTGATCAAGGCATTTTTTAATCCATGTGTTCTGTCTCCCTTGTTTTTCCATTGTGACTACGCATTTTTTTTTTTTAGTTTGCGCATTTATTTTCAGTGACAATCACGAAATCATTTTAATATAAGCTGTACTAGATCTGGGTGGAATTTTCATCAAGTAGGGCCAAATTTTTAATGCGTGTTCGATGAAAGTAACGCTGATTTCGATGATCTGATGAATCCGTTTTACCCGGGCTTATAAGGCATGAGATACGGTCACTGCTCCGCCGCACATTGATTTTATTGGACCCACGGTATCTCTAAAATTGAGAGGCTGGGATTTCAAGAACTGGAAGGGATCCGATGGGAGTGTGAAAGAACGAACCCGCGCTTTTTACCCCGAACTCGAAAAACTGCCCGGAAAATTGTTGGCAACTGATGTGAGCTTCCTTGTCATTCGTCACGAGCAGGTTTTCAAACCAATATCCGTAAGTTCGTTGACCGCGGGGTCCAATTGAGACTCAACTGCAGCTTTTTCTTTTTTTTTTATCCAAGTGAGAAAAGAAAACCTCGGAAGTGTTGATGAAGGCCTGGGAGGCTTGGTATCGGTCTGGGAGCGGAAGTGCAATCGTGGCGCCTGAATTTTTTTTTTCTCTCGTCGCGGGCATTTTACCGGATGCGGATCATGTGTGATTCCCCCGTTCTTTACTTGTTGCGAGTCCCTCGTTTTTTCTGCGTTTGTTGGGATATTACTGCGAGAATCGTGGGAATTTTTTTTTGGTTGCTTTTCCTGTGAGGCTAAAATTGGTTTTTGAATGTGCCACAAGAAATTATTTGTGAAACCTGTCCTAAGGATTTTTTGGTGATTATTTGAATATCAAAGGAACAATCGTGTGCACGAGCAATTTCGTTCTCTTACTTCGGAAAGGCTCTCTTTTTGGAATCGTGGTCCCCTCTTGAGGATTTTTCATACTTAGCAAGAACCATCTCTTGAAAATCCACTGAAGATTATATTGAATGTCGTATGTGAGCAATTTTCAAAATTCCGCCGCGTCAATTTTAAAGCAGGAAATATTGAAATTGCGCGTCCGGAAAGATCAAGAAACAATAGAATGGACTATTGGTTCAACTCCATCAATTTTAGGTCATAGAATGACCTAAAATTCGTGACTTGGTTCGTTCGACATTTTCGTTTTCGTCAATTTCCTCGTCTGCATTTTCGAAACTTTCTTATTTTGCATTACGTTTTACCCAGCTTTTTTTTCAATTTTTTTATGCCTTACTTTTTGAATAAATTAATTGAATAACTAAACTGTCACCGTAAGCATTTCTAGCTTTTCTCGTCTATGAAAAGGAATATCGATTGCCTTAAATTTAGACTTCATCGAATTGAAGTTGTATTCTTTATACACCTGAACCTCGGTAAGTCAAAGCTCCGTATGCCAAATTTTTTTAAGCGCCTGTATAAAGTCCCTCAGAAAAAATGCCTTACAAATCTCAGTAACTCAAGGGCTTTCCTCCTCAAACCTCCGTAACTCGAATTTTCTGAAGGCTTTTTGGCTATTATTTTATTGACGCAGGAAAAAGGAAAGCAATACAAATGTAACTTGATCTGATTCGAAAGTAAGTGGAAAACTAATTTGGCAAATACAGTACGCCCAAGTTCAGCATCTTGTCAACTAATTCAAGAAGCAATTTATTGCCTATAATATCACCTATTACAATTTCATGCAATTCTTTTTCTTTACCCCGACTCACATTCTTGTTTCCCTAACTCAAAACCTCCCTAACTTGGATCTTTTTTTTAATGGTCCCATGAAGTTTGACGTGAAGAGGTTGGACTGAATTGAAGAGTGAGTGATCACGATTCATCGAGAGAACCATTCGTTGAATTTGCTTTTAACGAAATATGTCAAGCGAGAGAACTGCAATGTATGCTCATCTTCAGTCACACAGAGAATAGTCGTTGTTTCGGTGGAAGTGTCCGAATATCCAGCAGAATGGAGGAGAGTCGTGTTGATGTGTCTGTGCTTCGCGATGCATTGGTGGACTGCGAAGACGGAGAAGACTTCAGTGATGATTATGACGACGACGACGACTACGATTATTTTCCTACGAATGTAGGTATGAAATCTTGAGACTTCGTGCATTTTGTCAATATTTTTTTATCATGGTTTTTGACAACTTTTACGTTCTCAGGTGGACGTGGACAACACATGAATCGTCAGGTCACTAGCCAAAAAGTCGTTCACTTTCAGCCATCTGATAATTTGTTCAAGAAATTCACGAATAAGATAAATGTAGAGAAATACGAAGGTCCGGATTTGCCGATCCATGCAGCGAATCTGCTGTCTGAGTCACGACGAAAGCTTGAATCGCAAAGGTGAGTCAGGAATGAATGGAATATGACACTTTTCCGATTCCTGTACAATACATATTTTTCTTGATTTCGTTTGTGAATTTCAGAGCCAGAGTTCGAGACAAAGAAGACCGAGCAACCGTGGAACAGGTCATGGATCCTCGAACGCGAATGATCGTCTTCAAACTGTTGAATCGAGGTGTCATCACTAGTGTTAACGGGTGTATTTCGACTGGCAAAGAAGCGAATGTTTATCATGCAGCTAGTCCGACTGGAGACAAAGCCATCAAGATTTACAAAACGTCCATCCTTGTTTTCAAGGTAAAGTTTTGCCGTGAATGACACTGAAGAGGTTATGATTTGTGGTATTCTTTACTATCGTAAAGTGTTTCAAATCAGGAATAGGGGC
This sequence comes from Notodromas monacha, assembly GCA_905338405.1. Lineage (NCBI taxonomy): Eukaryota > Metazoa > Arthropoda > Ostracoda > Podocopida > Cyprididae > Notodromas > Notodromas monacha. Next base: position 55,067 of record CAJPEX010000615.1, read on the forward strand.
AGCCTTGACTTCGTGCGCCTATTTATCTTGCCAAGAAGTTCACGGCATAAGGGAATTGCGAGCATCCATGATAAAAAAAAAACGTGATACTGTATACAGTGATATAAACTTAACTTTTTTCTTTGAGACAATATTTGTGGTTTCTTCACAAATTTCGATGAATGTGCTCTGCTGAAAAACACACATTTGATCTGTTTTTGATTATGAATCTGAGTGATACTACAGTACTGTATGATGAAATTTATTTTTTAGTTCAGTGAATATGAATATCTCAATACGTTCAAGAGATAACGAAGTGTCTTCAAGTCGAATCGTGTGTGTGTCGGAGCGTATGTATGTCGGGGTCTCAGTGTATTTAGAATTTTTTTTTTATAAATGACTCAATTTCCTCAAGAGATATCAAAATGAAGGAGTTTAATTTTTCATTTTTGTAGGAATTCTGTTGAATTTTCCATATCTCAAAATATTGTCCGAATGTCGCAGCAGATTTTCTTTTAAATTCAAGTGTCTCTGTCGAATCGTCCGTATCTAGAGGCCTCATTGTATCTTGTTTTTTCCCTTGCTGCATTTTGTAGGACCGGGATAAATATGTTGCGGGAGAGTTTCGTTTTCGACACGGCTACTGCAAGCATAATCCGAGGAAGATGGTGCGAACATGGGCTGAAAAGGAAATGAGAAACTTGTACCGAATGCATATGGCGGGTTTACCCGTCCCAGAACCCATGTTGCTGAGAGGACACGTGCTGCTGATGGAGTTCCTAGGAGTGAACGGGTGGCCGTCGCCTTTGCTGAAGGTTTGGAACGAACGAAAGACAAGATTTTTTTCGAATAGTTACCAAAAAAAAAAATTGACCTCTTTTCTTTTTTTCTCTGTCGTAATGATGAGAATGTTTTTGTTTTGTCTTGGTGGATGAGATAGAATCCGGGGTAATTTTTAAATCGTGAGTGAAATACTGTATAAGCTGAAGTGCATACAAAGTGGCAGTGAATATTTCAGGGAAGGTTTGAGAAAAATTGCTCCGTGCGGGAAAGTTTTAAGTGGGTTCTACTGTAGTGACTTTCGAGATATTCCGCCCAAAATATCGAGAAAGAACAAGGCCATGGAAATTAATCTCTTATTTACCCAAACAAATTTCTTCAATTTGACTCGAGTGAAATAATATACTGTACGTTATATGCTGAAGGGCATCAAAATTGGCGATGAATGTGTCGAAGTTTTTTGAGAAAAAACGTTCCGAACGGGGAAATTCGAGTGGTTTCTGATGATTTTTAAAATATTCAGCGTGGAAAATCGAAAAAGTTTTCGCAGAATTTGACCTCGATTCACACAAACCCATTTCTTAATTTCGAAAAATAAAATTGAGAACTGCATTATATGAATTACACGTTTACGTATGTACATTTATTTTACTACAGTATTTGAACTTCAGACTCGATGTCTCTATTCATTTTGCAATTTGTATTACCAGAAGATGTTATTTACTTGGACGGTTGATGTCATTGAAATTTAGATCATTGATTTTATGCTTAAAGCGTTCCTGACGTCGGAGTTCTGCTCTCTGTTTTTTCTTGTGAATGTTACACTCGCTGACTGACGGATTGGAATTTTTAGGATGCCGATATTTCTTCGTCGAAAGCGAGAGAACTCTATTTCGACTGTGTTGTGATGATGAGGAGACTCTACCACGAATGCAAGTTGGTTCACGCGGATCTAAGCGAGTTCAATCTGCTGTAAGTGCGCAAAACTAGAAGATTGTTTTGATGATGCTGTCGAAGGTGCATGAATTGTATTTCGCTAATATATCAGGTATCATGACGGAAAAATCAAGGTGATCGATGTGTCGCAATCAGTGGAACATGACCATCCCCATTCTCTGGAATTCCTGCGGAAAGATTGCACAAATATCACAGGTTCGAATTCTTCATGTAAAATTTCTTGATATTTCAGTCTTTATGAATTTGTGTTCAGATTTTTTCAGAAAGAAGAACGTGAACGTTATGTCAGTGAAGGAGTTGTTTGACTTCGTCACGGATCCAAGTATCGCGCCAAATAAAGTCGACGAGTACCTTGAAAAGATGCAAGAAGTGACAGCGTCTAGAGCTGAGTCTGGATCCAATGCCGAAGAAGAAGTCGCCGAGCGAGTGTTTCAGCAAGCATTCATCCCTCAGCGACTCGATGAGGTGCAGTTTTCCGTCTTCTGCTCACAGTCCGCATTTTTCAAAATCAGTATTGTCCCAATAAAGAACCATGCGCCATCGAGTGACACTTGGACTGAACACTGATGAAATTTGACGCAAATTTCCTTCCCCGTGTTTGACGCGCACCCAGATTTTTTTTTCGGGTTTAAAGTCTGTTTTTTGTTCTAGTAATCACGTCAATGAGTATAATAACTTGACTCATTATACAAGAGGAGAATTATGAAAACTAATTTTTTCATTAGTTTCTCTTGCAAAGGCTCCCTTCTGACTAACAACGCACTTTTCATGATCTTCCTTTTTTAAACAAATTTATATCCTGATTCCACAGCACCCAAAATTTTGCCGAATTTTGCTGGAAAAGGTGCACGTGGTATTTTGGTGACGAATAGTCCCTACAAGACTACTTGAGATTATCTTCAGAGGTTGAACTTTAAAGTGAAAATTAAGAATTTAAACAGACCGCTCAGTCTGGAACAGGGCCGGAAATATCTTGAGGCTTTCTAATTGAGTTGAAAATGTATCTGTTTGTCCCGAAAATAAATCAAAAACACGAAGAAGATGAACACTCAGCAAACCCCTCGAAGATACAATGATAAAAGGGCAAAATTGGTTATTTGATCAAACTGAACTTGGACTGAACACTGATGACATGAACGTGAGAAGCCTTTCTTATCAATTCTCCTAAATGGCAATGATTTTAATACTGGATGATAATCATGCAATATTTAAAACCCTCTTATTGGCCTAGAAAGGCAAGTCAAAGACTTTGCAATGCAATTTTGGGGAGAGATACATTCCCAGTTTTTGAGATACAGCGTTATATTCAAACGTAATTTGCCTTGTTGTGTGTGGCTGCCCAACATGGTTCTTCAATAAATACGGGTAATTCAGTTTCAGGTCTAATCACTGGCATTAAGGGAATGTTTTTGTCCTAATACTGTAAACAACATGTGTAAAATATATATAGAGGTGGATTCTTTCGACGAAGATCTTGTCTAAAATGATTTCCTGTGGATGAAGAATTTTTCGGGTTCTCTCACCATGTTACATCGGTTTCCTAAAACGTAATTCTCTCTACAAATCATTTTTTTTTTATCGCCGCTGCCATTTCGTTGTAGAGAAAGTCCACCTGTATTAGGCTGACCAAGCCGAATTTTTTACGATATGCTTCACTTCTCGCTCAAATATTGTCATTTCGAATGTCTGGCAGGTGTCGCACGTATCTCTACTTCGGTCATAAAAATTTAAATTGGCGAATTCCAACTTGTAAGAAATTCTCTGTTAGCCAAATATCACCTACCGTATTCTCTCTCCTCATTCCAACCAACGAATTGCATTGAACCTGGACTGCACACTGTATCGTATTGTTTAACGTCCGATAAGGACGCATAGTTCATTTTCGAACCTAATCCACACGGCTTCACTCTTGACGCAAAAAATTCCCCGTTATACTCATGTAGGTGGCGCACTTTGAGCGAGATATAATGAAGACGAGGAAAGGAGAAGACGATGGTAGAGTGCCTTATTATGCCAAAGTTGTTGGCCTGAAGGAAGACAACAGTCCACGAGTTTGAGTTGGTCTGTAAAACTTTTTACGCCTTCTGCAGTATTTTCTTCCGTAACTTCTTGTAAGGCTCCTACTGAGCCTAAGCTCAAGGCCTTCACCAAGAAGCCTTCCAAGGCGTGACAATGATGACGATAAGAAGAAATTCGTGAACTCTGCTCGACCTCGGGACGAATCTCCGAACAGTAGAAAGGTTTGTGACAGATTTTTTGCGTTTTCTGATCTTCTCTGATAATGAGCATGATTAATGGGGAATTTACTTTTCGAATTGATTAAAATTTGCACCCGATACACACGAGTTTCCTCGTTTCATTTGAAAGATATCCTGTGTTTCTCTAGATAGATATTCTTGGTATGTTTTGTTTCTCCAGAAATGTGTCATCCAGTTCACTTCAGGGCGTGATGCCTGAATAATCATCAAACCAAGTCACGTCAACGATTTCAAAGAAATTTTTATCAACTTTCACACCCAATCGTTCATTTTGTACAAAATACGAAATTTTATTGCTTGCATGCGGTGCCTCGTTTTCATTTTCTGTTCATCGTAGGAAAAGTAAACTTTACTTCTGAGTTCTTCTAATTGAATTAAATTTCAGGCCATCAGCAATTCGTATGATTTTAATCGTCGTTCTTATTTTCAGAGTAATTTTTATGCTTTATTACTCTATGAACACATAGTATTTTTATCAAGCTTGCCTATAAGTTCGGTTTTTTTATTTTTCAGGAAAGAAAAAACCAAGTCAAGGAGGAAAACCGTGAAAAACGGAAAACGAAGATCAAGAAGCACGTGAAGAAGCGGAAAGAGAAAGTCGGTCGTCAAAACAAAAAATGACCGTGAGAATGAGCAGAAGATACTATCGAAGTGGTCTCTTTTTTGCGAAGCGAATTTTGCATTCTAGAATCGCGGAGAAAGAAACGATTGCTTCGTTGATGTTCACACTCACATTCAAGGACTTGACTTTCCCTGCAATTGAATCGAAACTTCGAGTTTCTATCCAGAACGCTACTTAGCGTAGCTGATTTTCTGAGGGGTTCGACGAAATTTCGGGAATGTCAAGTCAGAATTATTGCTAGTTTCCAGTTTCTACTCGATTTGCAAACTTTTCAGATTGAGTGGAATATGAGTAATGCATTGTCGGAAGTGGAAAAAGCTGGAATCCGCAAAATCTTAAACGATTTCTGTGCCGAAACGGAGGTGCGGAGTATTTTGAATACAATTACTGGTGGCCGCATCTGTACTGACTCTCTTGAAGGTACGGTTTTATCCTCTTTTTTAATGTTCGGGATTGATTAAAAAAAATTTTTGAACTGACTTTTATTTTTGCATCTGCAGAATCGGTAGAAGCAATAATTCTTCACACGACATCAGCGGAGAGTTTTCTCCGTCGCCAGAAGATAACGCGAGACGTTTTGTTCAACTACCTTCATTCTCAAAAGGTTTCGATCGGAGAACGACAGCTTAAGCCTGCCTTGATTGAAGCTGTACTGCGTTATTGGACACATCACAATCCCGAATATATTTATGAGGCAATCCCCGAGCCTCCGCCGAGCCAAACTGTTCCTTCATACGCGGGGCAACCCGCCGAACCCAGTGATTCGGAGTTTCCTGTGAAGCAGTTCAGCTTGGAATACGCTGAGTGGTTTTACAGGATGCTGAATCAACGTTCGCAGGTGCGATCTTTTCCAAATTTTCTAAAACAATTTTACTGATGCATTTTTCGATTGCAGCTTGCTAACATTGAGGGAACACTCGTTTCTATTTTTTTTTTAGGAATTCGGACCGCACCATTTTTATCCTGACGCTTGGCTGAGTGTAGAGGACTCGGGTAATCAGATTCGACGTTTAGAAGGCGCTGATTGCATAGCTGGCTTTCTCGGAACAGAAATCGAGTGTCGGAATGTTTGTTTCAACCCGTTTTTGCCTCATGGAGTTGCCGGCTTACATGAGGGCTATGGTATGATCCGTCTTTCAGTGCAAGGATCGGTGAGTTGTCCTTTGGAATTTGATGAGTGCGGTCGCATGGAGTGGACAAGACCATGTTTGGTCTTGAAAACTGTCTTTTATATTCGAATGAGTCTGTGTTTCAGCAGAGGTTTTCTCAATTATGTAAACGAAATATGGAGTTCTATATATTCCTCGTATACAATCAGCTTGAATAACGCTCGACCTTGTTCTTTTGGCTATTGGGTTGGAGCTCAACTGAAAGGAGTGTGTGTACTGTACGACATTAAAATGTCGTGAATGTAACGAAGTTCAAGTGACACCTATGTGCAGTAGTAGGAGGTAGGAATCGTTCCATGGAGGTCGTGTGATCAATGGGAAAACACCATTTCTGAATCCTGAGCAGTTTCCACTTTCTGTGTATTACTACAGTAAAATTTCCTTACACCGAACTTTTCGGGGCTTCGGAAAAAATTCGTCACACTGAATAATTGGTTATAACAAGATTTTAAAAATTAATAACTGGAAACAAATTTTCGCATCAGACCTACCTGGAATGAATTGGATCTTGCTTCTCTGAATAAATTCGTAACGTGTTCCCGTTTAGATTTCAATGCATGGCTTAGTCATCTTGACCCTCACCACAAAAAGTGAAAAAAAATTATCATTTGAAACCTTCCGGGTGTTGATGAGATTTCAAGACCAATTCATGAAACAAATTGTAAATGTCTATAATCCAATATCACGATAGTTCAAAAAGAGTCGTGATCGTAGGTGTGTGATTCTTTGTCAGGCTTTTATCTGATGAATCCTTTTTAAACTTTAAAAAAGTCAGGATGAATCAGAATTAGACCATTGGAGAAATGCTGCTCATTCCCAATGACTAATAACAAAACCTATTAGCAACCTAGACAAGGCACTGGTCGACGTGCACTTACCTTTAACGGGCCCACGCAAACTCGTTCTCAAGCCGGACTAGTCCCTGGGCAGGAGACCGTTATTGACCTTTTAGAAATTCTCCGTTCTGAAGCTCCGCGGCGGAGGACCTGGCGGAAGCAATGTGATCCCATCCGGAAGCTACGGAACTACCCACGCTGCCATCACCGAATCATGACATTCGAAAGGGAGACACGGGCTGCTTACTTTTCTTCAACGAATGATGTGGGATACCGTCTTTTCGTCGGGCAATTGCTACGTGCATACAGTGAAAAATAGGGTTTTTTCTTAGTGCTGAAGACTTGCCTGTCGTTCTTGCCCAACGAAGCTTTTGATTTACATCTGCGTTCGTCGCCGTTACGTATCCATTTTGGCAGGTCCTCGTGATGTCGATTGCAGTAAATGCAGTCGCAATTTCGACCTTTATTTTGTTGGGAGTCGCAGTTGCGGAAAAGGCTCGTTAGATTGTGCTCTCTCTCATCGATACCTGAACGCCTAATCTTGATCTAAAACTCCGAAGATATGATTTTTTTCAGCTTTCATTACCGCTTCGGAATGTTTCTTTTGTCTGATCCACTTTTACCCAAGGTATCGTGCTGGTTCGAAAGTTAAAAGGGGAATTGTAGAAAAAAGTATACCAGACTTTATTTCATGATTAACCAGCCGATTTCTCTGCGCATGATTGCCGCCAAGTTCGACGTGCAGTATTTGTGGTTTGTTGATTTGGTATGAAAACGCCGCTTGAAATTTGCCTGTTTAGCCTTGCAATAACTGTGAGATTCTCGAGGTTTCAAAGCTGAAATTAATTTCCACGTCTCTCAAACCTTATTTCTTGGTGAAGTTGACAAATTACGGTAGTTCATCTTCGCCCTGCTGCGAAGCTTACCTCTATGAACGAAGAGTCGTCGTTGTTTTTCGTTCTATTTCCATCCCCACGGTAGGACCCTAAGGATTGTCATAATATTATTTTGGAGAACCTTTTTCTATCTTACAAGACGCTCATGCAGTGCTGCGCAACATATGTCCCGTGGGCCATATTCGGCTCAAAGGGACTCTTCAGCCATCCTGCCGTCCCTGCGGGGAAGGGACCCCTTCCCTATTCAAAGGGCCAGCTGCCACCACTTTTCAAAATATAGTTCAAAAGAAGAATTTTAAGAATACAAAATGTTGCTCCACCCTCCAGCGATTCTGTAAGGCCATGCTTGTGATTAAATGCATAGCACTGCATTACATTTGAAACTTTTCATTTAAAATGGGGAAATTGGAAGCACAAAAGTTATTGTTTCTTGGGGCCTGCAAGAACTCTACACCTCAACGATGTGGCCCTTGGCCCAAAATATATTAATGTGGCACTTGGCCACATCTGAGTTGGGCAGCGCCGCGCTAGAGAGTGTACATTATTGGACGTGGTGATGAGACATTTTCAATGCATGAGCTTTGTCACAGAGAGAAAAGTTGGTTTTATCACAATTGCAAAGAACTTCATTCTGCAATCTTATAATTCCAAACAACTAAAAGTGTCGACACCTTTGCATATTTTCATGCTGTTGTAGAATTTCGTCCGGTATTGACTTTTCCACGAGAGTCGGAAATACCCTGTCTACATTTCTGTGCTCATTTATCCGCCCTTGCGAGCAAAGATGTGAAGTCCTCCGCTTTTTTTTTTTTTTTGCGAACGGCGTTTTAATCTGTTCGTCCAATTTCCTCCGAATTTCCGCCGTCCTGCTGTCGGCGTTTTCTCGCATGACGACCTTTCTCAAGTAGCTCGACGGTAAACGATTGCGGTCCTGAAGCCTGTGATAATGAAGTCCACCAATTTTTTTCGTTATTCGCGAAGAAATTTATTCTTTTGAAATCAGATTTTTGTGCTTTCGGTCTTACCGCTTTGACGACGTTCAGCAATTTCGGGTCAGGTTTTTTGGGCTCCGTTTTGATGACTGTTGCCATTTCGCACATGTCGCGCATGAGGTTCAGTTTTTGAACTGCGTGATGGGCATGAAGGAGCTCCCTGTTGATGGATTTGAGTTATTTTGTCCATTGATTGAGTCGAAAATGAGGTCATTAAACGATATAATTTTTAGCTGAATGTTCGTTCAACTCTCCTGATTCTAGCCTCGCCGAATGAGTCCTAGTGAACGTACCAGGTACGCGAGAACGTTTGTTACATACTGTACTAACAAATGTTCTCGTAGTAGAAATCGAAATGGCATTCGATTGAGATCAAGGAAATCATTAGCATTCTTTACGCGTAAGAAAAACTGCAGCTCTGTTTTGACGTACTGTATTTTTCAGAAAAAGGTTCGCAAAAGTCACTCCGGTAGCTTTCTGTTGTTCACTGAAAAGATGAGGCTCCATCTCGCAGATTTTTAGGTGTACCCCAGCTTCGCATTCAGAATTCTTAAAATTGACATTGCATTAATTCCAAGGTTTGCCTCAATTAATTGACCTTCACAGCTGCCCTATTTTCATCCCTTGTGGCGGCTGTTGGTGAAAATGGCGGAATTACCGCGGAAGACCTGGAGGCAACCCCTGGAATTCATGCTATGTCAATTACAAGAATTCTGAAGGCTGGGTTGCGCCAAAAAATCTGAGATTGGCGCCTCATCTTCTGAGTGAAGAGCAGAAAGCTGCCAGCGTGACTTCTGCAAACATTTCTGAAAAATAAGTTCAACGGAAATGAATTTTGTTTTCTTGTGCCAAAGAATCTTTTTTCTGATGAATAAATTTTTTTTTAGCTCAATCATGTGCTATTTTAATTTTTATTTTGAAAGCTTTTGTCAGAGTATTCATGTTAATGTGAAGAAAGATTTAAATTTGTAATTCAGTCATATTTTTCCGAATTGAACTCGTACGCTTACTTTTTTTTTCAATGCAATTATGTACTGTATGTGAATCCTCTTCATCGTCGTGTCTCAAGGGGGAACCGAAAAATGTTGGTCTAATTTTGAATTGAACAAAAACGTATCTGTACCTGGTGAAAACTGACTTCGGGCTAAAATAAAATTTCAGATTCAGGCTCTCACATTGATCCTCGCAACTTTAATGGAAAGCCTCCCGAGAATGTTAATCCATTCAGCATTTTTAGTATGATCAGGATATGTGCTACTGTCCTTTTTTCGTGAAGAATGTCAAGGTTAAGAGAAGCGTTTAACCACCAAGTTGCGTTTAGAATTCAGCAAAGAAACGAAGAAGCAATGTTTACTTGTAGGAGGCGGTTGAAAATATTTTTCGTTACCTCGCTTTGGCTCTCAAAGCCTTTTGCGCTTCGGGATAGTCGCGAATGGTTTCAGTCAGGTCGCCTTTCGACAGCGCGAAAAGTGTGGAGAAGCCCTGCGATCTGCGATTAACGGGGTGTCAGTTTTATTCATCAGTTGTGAAATGAATTGATCTGCCTGCGTTGTGCGTATGATTAATAAGATGATACGGGGTTTTTTGACTCACACCACGTCTCGAGTTCTTCGTGCGCCTTCGGAATCTGCGAGGAGACTCACTTCTCCGATCACGCTGCCTTCGTGCAAGGTGACGAGGACTGTTTTGCCGTCGTCTCCGCCGAGAACGTCCAGTTTGCCAGCTTTCAGAATGAACATTTCGCGTCCTATTTCGCCCTGGATATGTTCAGCTCATACTTTTCAAACGTTCGAATGCGATTAGAGCAATGCAGTTGATCCTGAATAGAATTCCTCGCAATAGTTTTCAGACTTTTCATTCGAAAGACAAATTTGCGCCGCGTGTCATTTTTGCGGGCTTGGAGGCAGAGAAAAATACTTCAGGAGTCGAATGAAGATCCGAATAGTACCTTGAATCACCGGGTGCCTTCCCAAGTTGATGAAGTATCGCGATAATAGAATAAAATATTTGAAACACTTCTCAGCGCATGAAAAGTCGAACTTCAAGAAATCATCAAAAAATTCTAGTCAGGGAAACAAACGTGTGTGTCCAAAGAAGAAAGAAGGTTTACAGGGAATTGTAATTGATAGGTTCACAGTACTTTACTACTTGAATGAGTTGGCAGAATGCGAAACTTGGAGGCAAGGGATCTTTGTGCAGAAGAATAATTCACAAATAAGAATTATGATACTGTTCCGCGCGGAATTGTGCAACAAAACTATCAAGCGGAATAAAAAGGAGAACGTTCCTATAATAATTATAGTAAAAAACACCGCGCTGTGTTTACTGTATTTAGAATTCTGTTCGAAAGGGATGAAATCTAACCGAAAGCTTTTCAGCGTATTTTGCATCAGTCAGGGATTTTTCTCGTTTGCTACTTTTTCTGCTTTTTTAGGCCTGCTTGACGCTGTGCGCATTTGCCAAAAATTTTAGTGCTCGATTATATATATAAACGTTTATGACAAATTAACCTGATGAGAAATGCGAGGATGTGCTTTATACTCCGGAACTACTGCAGTTACATTTTCAGCGACTGGAAGCATAAGGAAAAGTTCGCTCTGTATACGGACGCAGTGTCCGGGTTCTTTCGTGGAGTTATCAGGTTCAACGTATTTGTTCTTTTGAATGATTTTCCGATACGATGTTGACATCGCAGTTGTGTACACAATTCAGAATTTTTCCAAATCGAAACGAGGAACTGGAACACAACCTTTCCTTCTGATTTTGACCAGCCTTCGAAGTTGGAATCATGACTTCGACTCCATTTGGGAAATTTTCTGAAAATTTCCACGAGTTTTCTCGATTTTCCTGACGTCTCGGACCTCAAGGTAGTGAGAATTATTTTCTAATTTTTCGACGCATGTTCTGATGGATTATTCATACCTCTTTGCAGACGAAATCGCCGGGAAGGAAAGTGACGGGTTTCAGTTTCAAGACCAAATCTCTGAGGAGCAGCATCGAGTCTCTTCCGGCGCAATCAGTGATGAGCTTCACTCTGCTCAATGTCTTCAAGTGCACGCTCAGTGTCACGTCTTCTCGAAGCTTTCTCGGCATTCCCTCCAGCAAATCACGTTCATCTTCGCAATAAAAGTGTGTTCGTCGTGAAGTGTGAGTGACATTTCAGAAATACCATTTATATACCGAAGCACTTCTGTTCTCGCCAAGTGTAGGAAAACCAGGTGTTGACTTTGCGCCTGATCGATTTCGGAACGTTGAGTCTATGCAGCAATTTTCCGGCTTGATCCCGTAAACGTTGATACTCGGTTTGTTCCCTGGTTGCTGTCGCCACGATGTCTCTGATCTGTTGAGGAAAAATTGTGTAGAATTTTTTAGTATTTTGATCCACGGCTTATTCGTGTGTGAATAGTCACGGACGCACATTTCCTGCTGGAAACCAAACAATGTTTCCCCTTGGAGGCGTTCATATTTGCTGGAAAGATCGCCAGTGAATTATACAACTCTTACATTGAGGCAATTCAAATTAGAGTTGACTATTGATTAAGGAGCTTATAACTATTGATGAATGAGCTTCCAGACAAACGTATGTGAACCAAATTTAATTTTTCCATAGACTTCAATGGAGAAGCAATTAATAGGTCCCTGCTGGAACCCAAAATAAAAGTGAGAATTCAATTCAAAAATTCAGCATGGAATGTCAAATCGGGATGAGTTACCGTAGCATCCTGCATGTGTATGCTCACAATGTTTTTTATAGGGTTGGATGGAAGTATATCTAATGAAAGCAACACTCGAAAAGCTTCACATCCAGAAAAACCATCACATACGAGTAGGATAACTGTAACCAGAAAAATACCTGTAAAATGTTAATTTTACAATGCAGTAACAGAAGAACAAATTCAACTACAGTTGAATAGTGTGGGAGCAGCTAAAAAACATGTTTCAAAAAGTCTTTGTCCTCAGCTACCAGTTGATATCATTTTTTCAATTGATACGCTCTGCTCAAACCATGAACATCCATTACAAACACTCATTTAATCACTTAATGTTGAAAAACTTTTAAAATAATGTGTAAACCTTTAGTCAGATACGTATTTTTATGATTGATTCGTCCATTGGAACTGCAATTTGATTTTACCCTACAGTTCAGTGTGATGATCAAATTCGAAATATTTGCCCAGGAACAAAAATTTGTTGACTGAATTTTGGTTTGTTAACCAAGAGATTTTCTCAGGGCACAAGTTTGTTAACGAAGTGTTTATTACTTGAGGGTTCACTGACCCTATCTATGAAAAGAAAGTGCAGTACAAGCATTCCTTGTTTGATATCACCGTTGTNCTCACTTCTCCGATCACGCTGCCTTCGTGCAAGGTGACGAGGACTGTTTTGCCGTCGTCTCCGCCGAGAACGTCCAGTTTGCCAGCTTTCAGAATGAACATTTCGCGTCCTATTTCGCCCTGGATATTTTCAGCTCATACTTTTTAAACGTTCGAATGCAATTAGAGCAATGCAGTTGATCCTGAATAGAATTCCTCGCAATAGTTTTCAGACTTTTCATTCGAAAGACAAATTTGCGCCGCGTGTCATTTTTGCGGCCTTGGAGGCAGAGAAAAATACTTCATGAGTCGAATGAAGATCCGAATAGTACCTTGAATCACCGGGTGCCTTCCCAAGTTGATGAAATATCGCGATAATAGAATGAAATATTTGAAACACTTCTCAGCGCATGAAAAGTCGAACTTCAAGAAATCATCAAAAAATTCTAGTCATGGAAACAAACGTGTGTGTCCAAAGAAAGAAAGACAGTTTACAGGGAATTGTAATTGATAGGTTCACAGTACTTTACTACTTGAATGAGTTGGCAGAATGCGAAACTTGGAGGCAAGGGATCTTTGTGCAGAAGAATAATTCAAAAATAAGAATTATGATACTGTTCCGCGCGGAACTGTGCAACAAAACTATCAAGCGGAATAAAAAGGAGAACGTTCCTATAATAATTATAGAAGAAAAACACCGCGCTGTGTTTACTGTATTAAGAATTCTGTTCGAAAGGGATGAAATCTAACCGAAAGCTTTTCAGCGTATTTTGCATCAGTCAGGGATTTTTCTCGTTTGCTACTTTTTCTGCTTTTTTAGGCCTGCTTGACGCTGTGCGCATTTGCCAAAAATTTTAGTACTCGATTATATATATAAACGTTTATGACAAATTAACCTGATGAGAAATGCGAGGATGTGCTTTGTACTCCGGAACTACTGCAGTTACATTTTCAGCGACTGGAAGCATAAGGAAAAGTTCGCTCTGTATACGGACGAAGTGTCCGGGTTCTTTCGTGGAGTTATTAGGTTCAACGTATTTTTTCTTTTGAATGATTTTCCGATGCGATGTCGACATCGCAGTTGTGTACACAATTCAGAATTTTTCCAAATCGAATGGAGGAACTGGAACACAACCTTTCCTTCTGATTATGACCAGCCGTCGAAGTTGGAATCATGACTTCGATTCCATTTGGGAAATTTGCTGAAAATTTCCACGAGTTTTCTCGATTTTCCTGACGTCTCGGACCTCAAGGTAGTGAGAATTATTTTCTAATTTTTCGACGCATGTTCTGATGGAATATTCGTACCTCTTTGCAGACGAAATCGCCGGGAAGGAAAGTGACGGGTTTCAGTTTCAAGACCAAATCTCTGAGGAGCAGCATCGAGTCTCTTCCGGCGCAATCAGTGATGAGCTTCACTCTGCTCAATGTCTTCAAGTGCACGCTCAGTGTCACGTCTTCTCGAAGCTTTCTCGGCATTCCCTCCAGCAAATCACGTTCATCTTCGCAATAAAAGTGTGTTCGTCGTGAAGTGTGAGTGACATTTCAGAAATACCATTTATATACCGAAGCACTTCTGTTCTCGCCAAGTGTAGGAAAACCAGGTGTTGACTTTGCGCCTGATCGATTTCGGAACGTTGAGTCTATGCAGCAATTTTCCGGCTTGATCCCGTAAACGTTGATACTCGGTTTGTTCCCTGGTTGCTGTCGCCACGATGTCTCTGATCTGTTGAGGAAAAATTGTGTAGAATTTTTTAGTATTTTGATCCACGGCTTATTCGTGTGTGAATAGTCACGGACGCACATTTCCTGCTGGAAACCAAACAATGTTTCCCCTTGGAGGCGTTCATATTTGCTGGAAAGATCGCCAGTGAATTATACAACTCTTACATTGAGGCAATTCAAATTAGAGTTGACTATTGATTAAGGAGCTTATAACTATTGATGAATGAGCTTCCAGACAAACGTATGTGAACCAAATTTAATTTTTCCATAGACTTCAATGGAGAACGTTAATTATCCAGGGACGACCTTGGGTTTTATTTTCACTCTTAAGTTAAGTTTTTAAGTCGTACCTTACAGTTTAGCCCTACTCAATGGCATCGTAGGACGTACACATACGAGTGTTACAAAAAATTAGGGTTGGATGGAAGTATATCTAATGAAAGCAACACTCGAAAAGCTTCACATCCAGAAAAACCATCACATACGAGTAGGATAACTGTAACCAGAAAAATACCTGTAAAATGTTAATTTTACAATGCAGTAACAGAAGAACAAATTCAACTACAGTTGAATAGTGTGGGAGCAGCTAAAAAACATGTTTCAAAAAGTCTTTGTCCTCAGCTACCAGTTGATATCATTTTTTCAATTGATACGCTCTGCTCAAACCATGAACATCCATTACAAACACTCATTTAATCACTTAATGTTGAAAAACTTTTAAAATAATGTGTAAACCTTTAGTCAGATACGTATTTTTATGATTGATTCGTCCATTGGAACTGCAATTTGATTTTACCCTACAGTTCAGTGTGATGATCAAATTCGAAATATTTGCCCAGGAACAAAAATTTGTTGACTGAATTTTGGTTTGTTAACCAAGAGATTTTCTCAGGGCACAAGTTTGTTAACGAAGTGTTTATTACTTGAGGGTTCACTGACCCTATCTATGAAAAGAAAGTGCAGTACAAGCATTCCTTGTTTGATATCACCGTTGTTATTCAGATGGAGACAGCTTCTGTGTTGTAATGGACTTGAAATCAATATTAATAAATGTTATTCTGTCCTCCCAAGTCCCTCATGTGCAGCAGGAAGACTATTTTATTTTTTAAGAACGGTTTTATGTATAAACATTTGTATAGTATGTAATCAAATGTATCACTCACTTGACCGATGAGGAAAGCGAAGACGAAAACCCCCATGAGCCAGCTGATGGTCATGTAAATGTATTCCACTGCATTCGTTGGCTTCAAATTCCTTCCGATTGAATTTGCAGTCTTGAAGGCCAAGTAGAAGCATCGTACGTACCTGATTTTTGTGGCACCAATCGAAAATTTTGAGAATCAGATGCCGAATCTTACTGAAATAATCCTATTCATCAAGTTTTTAAACCCAACTAGCTTTTTATGCCTCAGAAATGAGAACAGAAGACGCACTTCAATAACTTTCGATTATTTCTGAATTAGCGGAGCGAGTTATAATTCTACTCAAATTATGGTCAACAATTTGATCTCATTCTGTGTGTATCTCATTGGACTGTACCTTCTGGAAGGAATTAAGATCCTGAATGACTTCTGGAGTTCTGGTTGCTTAAAATGAAAATATTTCTGAGTATTTATCAGTGGAATTTCCGAATTTCGTTTGAAAGATCGTGTTGATCGAATGATGAAGAATAATCCTGCGATTTACCTTCGAATCTACGATGCCGTCCAGCAATTCAAGACCCATTCCGGTTTTTATGCAATTTTACGAATTATGAGAGCGAAGGGCGCGTATCAAATTCAAATAACTAGGGCAAATGAAATGTGCGCGCAGAAAATCGCACGGTTGCGTTGCCATCGGAAAGCTAATTTAGCGAATTAAAATTAGTAGAAGTACTCTAATGTCCTTCTAAGGTAATTTTTCTGAAAGCCCCACGTCCTCTACTATACTACTTCATTTTCCTTTGCCGTCTCGCATGGTACTAATGTAACCCAAATTATGTCAATTACAATGAAATCTTGTTACAATAAGGAACTCCCAGGGGTTTGAGAAAAATTCGTTACAACGAGATTGATGGTTCTTTTAGCACATGCTGGGATTGAAATTTTGTGAAAACAGGTGAGGATGCTTTGAAGTTTAAAGTTAAAGTTAATCGAGACACGACAGATATGAGGAGAATTTCCCAAATTTCTTATTTCTTCTGATGAAAAAATGAAGAAAATTCAAAATGTTGAATGCAATTATATTACGTCAGACCTTCACATTCTTACAGCATTTTGTAAAGATGTGCAAATACAGTATTGCTATTGTATTAGCGCTGAAAGGCTGAAGCAAACAGAAAATACATGGGTATGAAAACTGAGAAGATAAATTATTCAATGAGAACTGTATGTTCCCTGAAATAGAGCAATACCCTTCCAAACATACTTTTATTTTAAAAAAAATGGCCATTTCTAAATTTAAAAAAGGTAGATACATTTTGATGTGAGCATTATTTATACTTACTGCAATGCTAAATTTGCTGTACAAACAATTAGCATACATATTGTTGAAGGTTTTTCAATCACGCAGAAGTTGGGTTTTACCATATTGTGCCAGTTGGGAAAATTGTCTAAGGCCCCATGTACACATTTTCAAGGCATACACATATACTGAAATTTTATATAGAGGAACATTAGTTTTCTAAAATGAAATTCGTATAACACTGTCCTTTTAAAAAGAGGCTGCCAAGATCAAGACAAAATTTATTAAAAACGAGTTCATTGTAACAGAATTTTGCTGGAGTAAGATATATACTATGTATGTGGTTGTGTAGATTAGTTCAATACTGTACTGGTGGACTCTCTCTACAATGATATTGTCTACAACAATACTCTGTATATATACATAAGATTTTTTTTTGTTTTTAACCCAAAGGGTATTTACTCTCCCCTATTATAGCGGTTCTCCACAAAAAAAATTCTCTTTGCTTCAACGAATTTTTCTGGTCCGTGGAATTTTTTTTCATCAGCCCATCTGTGTTATGCTCAGTTCATATCAAGTTGAATAGGTTCGTATATGTTTGTGTTAATTGCGCAGTGTCTTCATCCAAACGACACCTGTATGATGTTTTGAAAGCAAATAAAGCAGGCTTCTGAGAATAAAATTATTGCCTATTCGATGCAAGATATATTTTGCTGTATTAGACGCGTTGATTAAGGTGAAAAGAAGGTCTGAAACGCGGCCCATTTCGATATTGAACTCAATTTGGTGATGTGATTCCGCATGTGTATATACTACATAATTTCGTTATTTGAATTTGCTTTCACAGGATCTCGTCGGAAGGTTTGCTGATTTCATAATCGAGTTATCACAATATCGATAGGTATTGACAATTTTCATTCATTGATATGACAGGTGACATCAGAGAAGCTCACGCGATTCCGTCGCCCTGAAAAGTCCAAGTCGTGGAGCCGATTCCTTCTGCGACGGAAACTGCGTAGTAGAGACAGGCGAACTACACCTGGTACATGTCGTACATTTACTCCCAAGCATCTTAGGCCTCAGGCACTCCTAGTCGTTGCTAAGCGAGCGTAGCCAGCTTTTTGGCGGTGTTCCTAACGTGGACTAAGTTAACTACTCGTATACCGCCGTTCGGCACAAATGTGGTCAGTCATCGTGTTGTACTTTGGAGTTGAACTTTTTTGATAGTATACTCGAATGTTCGAATCAGAATCCTGAAGACCTCAAACTTTTAAGGTCTTTTATTACAATACTTCGTTCGAAAAACGTAAACCACCTCTAAAAGAATAAACTTACGGCATAAAATGCCAGTTTGAAGCTGCTACGGTTGTGGCAAATAACAAATACTACTTTTTGAAATATTTGAATCGTTATCAGGGTTGGCACGTTAATTCCGGGGGTTTTGTGGTTAATCAAAACAGCTCAATTGATAAAAAAAATCAAGTTTCGTAAGAAATACAATTCTTGCTATTCTTGAAAACGATAATGATGACCCTGGGCTATGAAATATTCAGCTGTAATCGTCACAGGAAGTAAATTATGTCATTTTGGTTTGTAATTGTGGTTTTTTTTATTGGAGACTTCTCTCACAGAAACTTGAATCTTGTTGTTGGCAGGTTATTGCATGAGACCAAATTAATTGACAGGAGCATATTTCAGTTGACAATAATCTTGAGGATGGCACTGTGATGGGGTTCCCAATATTATTATCATTTGTTTCTTGTCTGGATTATATAGAAAATAATTTGTTTCCCAAAAAATTAAACTGTTGGGAATTTTGTGTTGAGCACAGTGAACATTGTGCACAGCAACAAAACTCATCGGATGATTTATTAGTTTTTGCTTTGGCATCCGGGACCTACTGTATTTGTAGCATTGTGTTTTGGACAGTCCGCTGCAAATTCACGAAAGGTGCGAATATTTGTCTTGTAGAAATTTCATTCTTTACTATGAGGTGGTGTGGACTTCTAACTCCGCGTCTTCTATACAGTCAACCCCTGTCTAATGGACTTGATTCGTGCAAGGGACAAGTCTGTTAGACGAAAAGTCCTTTACACGAATTCAATTACATAAAAAATTAAAAATTTCAATTTTCAACACTAATTTTAAACCAAAAGAAGTCTGTTTGGCGGATTTTGTCTGTTGGGCGGGAGGAAAAACTGCTTGCAGAGCTGGTCTGTTCGTCAAAAATCCCTTACACGGGAGGTCTGTTAGGCGGGGGGCCACTGTATATTTGTCTCCAAATTTTATTCGAGTGAGGAAAAGTACTGTAATTGGTCAGTGAAAGATAGAGCCTTGCCGTATTCATGTAAGTATTGCACTATCTTAAATGTTTTCTGGAAATTTTAAGCAGAAAAGTGGTTTGTGTCTGGTATGCATCAGGTGAAACTGAATTGGAATGAAAAAAATTATAAAGCCAGTGGAGCCAGTCAAAGGTGTAGGTGAAAATCATGATTGGCAAGAATCGTTGTGGAATTTTCTATTGCCACATAATTTAATTACGGAATTATGTCATCACAAATCAGTATATCGTCCAACATTTGGATTATTTGCAGTCAAGAAAAACTGGGTTGTACGTCTTATATACCGGCATGGGTTTTTTGGACAAATTACATTTGAAAAAAATTAAGGTGGAAGTGTCTCACTTATTGAGGGCACATGATGGTATACTTATGGAGAAAACAATACAGTAATTAATAGTATATTCTTCTGTAGGAGAAAAAAAGAACCCTGCAGTGAAGGAAGTGGAAATTGGTCAAATTTCTGAACCAGCCGTTTTCCTGTACGATTTTTTTAGTGTATGAGAACTATCAAAGGAAGGATATAGAGTACTGCACAGTATATGCACTGGTATTTCACCGCCAAAATTTCAATTGGCAACGTCTCACCTTGAATAAACGGTTGAATCGCAAGATCGGCTTGAATCCCAGGAGGATGTAGGCAACGTCCGTCGGTGCAATCGAGAATAATCCAAGCTGCAAAATTGAAAGGGATTTTTTTGCATTGCCATTGTTATCCTATACAGTATATATATTATTGTAAAAACAGAATCTTATTTGTTAATAAAAATCTCGTTATAGCGAAGTAATGCGCACAACGAATTAGTTATTTCGGCCCCTGTCCAACATTTTATTTAAATTTCGTTTTACCGGAATTTTGTTTACAATAACGGAGCTTATTTTTACGGTTCGAAACGCTTGGATGTTATGAGATTATATTGTATGTACAAAAGGTATTCGGAATAAAAGTTGGACCGGCGGATGAAAGTTCAGCGGCGTATGATTGAGCTGAAGAACGGGTATTGTTCAGAAAAAAATATTCTTTGGCACAAGAAATAAAAATCGGACCTCTTTCACGTATTTTGCAGAAGAAATTGCAAAAAGCCCTGCTGGAATCTTTTACTTTTGACTCGAGAGATGAGGCACCCATCTCGCAATTTTCTGGTATAGACCTGGTCCTTCTTCACATAGTTTTCGAAATCAACAGGGCATCAATAATGCCGTGGGTTGCCATCGCAAGATATGTTGATTTCAACATTTATTTAAAGAAATGCTGATTCCAAAAAATGTGAAGGAGAAGGAGAATCTGGACTGCAAAAAAAAAATCTTCCAGGTGGGCGCCTCATCTTTTGATTGATTCCGGAGCAGAAAGCTGTCAGGGTAACTTGCAAAAAAACTTAGAAAATAATGCAGTTTCTGTTGAACAGGACTGAAGTTTATTCTTGTGCCAAAGAATTTGTTTCTGAAGAATAACTTTCTTTCAGCTCAATCGTATGCCATTTTCAATTTCTATCACGAGAACTTTGCTGAACCCCTATTATGCATGTACAGTATTTGTATTCTGTGCTTTTTTTTTTTAAGGCTTCCTGTTGAAATATTATGAACGCAAGTCCTAATTGAATTTTTTTGCGTGTCCAAGAATGGAATCGGCATACATGTATATAGATAACACCATTTTTCAGCAAGTTTGTGGAACTTCGATTTTCTAAAACTAGCGATTGTCTTTGAAATATTTCGAGCAGCATATTGCATAACTTTGAATACCATCCTCCATTCCAGTTTTCAGTAAATTACAGCCCTGTTTCATGAGTGTGTGGGGATGCGAGAGTAAAAGTGAATCAAAAGTATTGAGTTATTTTTAAGGAAAATAAAATGTTTCTGTGATTTTGGAAGAACTACCGATGCAAAAGCTCTTCCTGTCATTTGATGTTAATATGAATACAGTACCTTTGCAGAACTCAATAACTGCTTTCTAAATATGTCCTCATCGCTTTATTGTTTTCATCAGTTAATTTCTTGACCTCGTTTCTGATAGTCATAGGGCATCAGTTTTCCCGAAATCAATGCGAACTGACCGAGAACAAAACAAACGAATCAACCTTAAGCAAAACTCCGAAACCACTCAGATTTGTTGCATCGTACATTTTGTTAAAATCAATCGTCGTTTTGTTTGAAAGATGTTTCCTGTGTGCCCGATGTAAACGAAAATTGTTGCAGATTTTGCAGAAATTTTGGTAGACGAGGATTGGCAGCGGTCACTTATCATGATGTCCGTCAAACTTTCTCTGCTGGGGAACCTGCTACGAATGATTTAGTCTGTCATGTGAATGTAATAAAGCAATACTGACAATTACTGAATCTGAATGACGTAGAAAATATTTATTCTGATTATCGGAAAGATACGTGTGCAATATTTCGTGTCTGTATATACGAGTACATGGAATGGATTAAGAGAAAATGCCGAGAGAAGAAATACCGACGTGAGACCCACAATGTCGGCATTTAGAGGAGAGATTCCCAACTGTTCGTGAATTCTTTTTTCTTGCAATGCACTGGATTAAGTTCAGTGGATTCAGAGAATAACCAGACGATATGGCATGCAGGAAAATATGTTACTCAGCAGTGAGGTTTTTTGTTATATATACCGCAAGATTTTCTACAGCAGACTAATAAAACAATATTTCATGTTTTTTTAGTTAGATCTTGGTACAGAAAGATTTATTTTATATTCAGTGTTCATGGGTACAAAAGTTAGCAGAAATATCCCAACTTTGCTGCGCAAAAATTAAAAATTGAAGATTTTCTTTTTGTTTCAAGCATAGAAAACCATAGGTTAAAACAACACAAAATTTCTACTTTCCAGCTGGCCTGACAAATTTTTAGCAGTGTGGCATAGATTAAGAACTCTTGCTGTAACTGAAACGTTTTCATTTATCATCATGCAGTAAATTGAAAATGTTCTTTTCAATCTGAAATTTTTTTGTACAGAACCTTAACCGTTGGATGGCATAGAGTTCCTGGGTGTTCATCTGTACACAGGATAGCAAGACTTGTACTTTTTTGTTTGTATTTTTTTTTATCCCCTTTCATGCCAGAGGATCATATTCTGTGTGGGTTTCTTTATTCTGAGTAGTCAGATTCTGTATCTTCAAGTTTTGAAACACATTTTATTTGATTTTTTGGGGATTCAATCCTAATTTACCATCAGCATGAACTGCGCTGGGGAACCAATTAAATGAGTTCCCATATTGAAGTCTATGGGAAAAAATGAGGTCCGACATGTGGACATTCCAAAATAGGGACAGTGTTCAAGCGCCAATCATGCCATCATCTCGGGCTCTAACTGTACATATACTGTATATACAAATGCCCTGCTGGAGGGCCATCGTACAATACAATACGCACCACGCACTCGGACGTCTTGGCATAATGCTTGCGGAGAACTGCAGAGTCACGTTCGTAGAATCCCAAGGGATTGAGGAACATGACCCTGGGCTCCACATACAGCACGTCCAACACGTACACCGAGTCACACAAGTAGTCTACGGACATCCAAGCCAGGAAATTGCCGGCGTCCTGGTACGGGAACACGGACCGGAGCGGCAGGGACCAGGCGTTGTACAGGAATGCACCACTCACTGTCAGCAGCCACAACACGTACCATGTGCCTGCAGGTTTATATATATGATGAGTGAGTTGAGTTTTTTCTTTCTTTTTTTTTTTTGCAGAACAGAATGGAATGATATTTCTTGTTGTCATCATGCGGGATTGATTTGTTGTTGATTGATGATGGCTTTCCCCTTATTCTCATTTCCGGATGGTCAGGAATTCTATTTCTCTAGTCTGCTTGCACGCTGTACACTCTCACGAAAAAAGAAGGGTGAAGGAATACAGTAGGTAAAAAGCTAAAAACTCAGTGTTCCCCAACCGATGGTCCAAGGACCAGCACTAGTCCTCAGAAGTGTTTTGCCAGTACCAGGAGAATTTCTCCAGCATAATAAATCAAGAGTAGCTACATGAAGGATGTTACAGTATAGTGAGACCCCCACATGTGGACACCTTGACATAATATGGGGACAATTCAACATAGGAACACTTATTTTTCAATTAAAAAATCATAAAAAAGGTACAACATATGGACCCTGACTTGACATGAGGACATTGCATGATAAACTTTCCAATAAATTTTAGGGACGTTGACTTTTATTAGGCTTGATTGCAAGAAACAGATATTTCCAACCCCAAGACTTATGCAAGAAAAATTCTTTGGTACTTTTCCTGTCACTTTCCCATCAATTCAGCTGATGCAAAAAAAATTTACCTGTAGCACAGTGGGACTTCCTTCCCTCTTTGTGATTTGGATGTTATTTTTACAGATGCCAACATTTCAATGAACTGTATGGCAGTATACTATTCAAGGCTCCAAATGTTCTTATTGGGTTGAAAAGACATTCACTGAATCAAATTCAAGTGGCAAAAATTTTTGTCATGGAATTCTGGTGAATATTGCTTCCATAAAACACCATTTAAAAATTATATAATGTAAGTCGATGGGAAAACAAGACTCAACCTAGGGACAATTCAACTTAGGGACACTCTTGAAGCACCAATTATGTTTGCATCTGGGGGTCTCACGGTATTTATCTGAAGTTTTGGCAAAACAATGACAGTTGAAATTATCCCATGATAAACAAATGTTGATTTTTCTCCTAATAACACTTTGTACACATGTTCACCACATGAAACAAATTATTTAAATTTTTCATTCTGTTTACCTTTCTTTTAGCCCACCTCTCTAATTTTTTTAAAAAGAAATTTCACTATAGCTGCTTCATTGGTTCTTAACTTTGCAAAAATCAGAAACTTTTTAAATGTACCTGCACTAAAGTCCTTCAGACAAAAAATTTTTGAGTCTGCAAAAATTGCAAGAAAATTTTCCAGTTTGCAGAAAATTCATTTGTGCAAATTCATCAGTCCACAAAAAATGTTTATGAAAAATTTTCCAGTCTGTTGGCCCAAGAAGGTTGGGGAATACTGCTTCAAATTACTTTCCTGTACAGTACAGTACTGTATATATGAAAATGGATTATAGATGAAGATGGTCAAATAATTTACAGCACCATTTTTTATTGAACCTTTGTGCAATGCAAACACTTCTATCCACAAGGCTTCCTACAAAAATGTCTTTCATATTACAGAAACTGACGAAATAGAATGAGTCATTTTTTTCGCGCTTGTCACATTTAAGATTCAACTGATTCAAAAGCTGGAGTTGCCACACAAGAGTGGCCATTTTCTGCTCACCACGGGTCCATGTGCAACTTGATGAATGTGATCAGTCCAGTGAAACTTAATTTGATCCAAAGGCTGGAAACTGTGACTGATCAGTCGAGCACGTCTCAAAGTGATTAATCCGAAACAGTGAATAACGTGCGAAAAAAAGGAGATTGATGTGCAAAGCATTTTACTCCAAGGTCTCAAGCAGAGGAATATTATTCGTGGAAACATTTTCTTGGTGTCCGTATTTATGAGTCCATTTGGTTCTCTTAAATATATCTGAATAAAGCCACCAGTGACTGAAATTAACAATGTTAGCGTCTCTGCATCTCGTTAGAATGAACTTTCAGTATAAGGACCCGGCGAAAAACTCGTTTTATGAAAACTTCGCTGCATCAAGATTTATAGATTCAAAGACATTTACGTGTGGATTTCTTTTTTTCTTGAGAAAAGAAACGATACAAAACTCATGTGTGAGAATTATTTCTTTGAAAAATTCATTTATTGAAACATACAAATAAACCATGAGTAAGAGATGTGATATTCTTGGTGACATACTGTACTGATTATTAAAAAAAAACAAATGATCATTACAATAAATCCTTTTAAAATTCTCGAATGAAGCTACAGAAAATAAATTCCGTGAAAAACAACATGCTGTGAAATTTGGCATTTTTTCCATTGGCTTATTTGCATGATGAAATAATCCTTGTATAGCCCATTCATAGAAACAGGGCAAACATTCATTATAATTATATTTCAACAGAAATTACTTTTGATTGAATTATATTTTCAAAAATAGTTTTCCCCTGAAGAAACTGCCGGGACAGAAAAATTACGAGATTTGTTGTAATGAAATTTCAATGTATGCTGCTGTAATTTCTACGAAGTGTCCATTACTTTGAACAATGATTTTTTTAAATAGCCGAAGGCATCATTAAAAAAAAATTTACAAGTCAGAATGATCTTATGTGCTTTTTCCACACAATGTAAGAATAAAAAAGCCGTTTCTATGCTCTGCATTAACGCGAGTCACGACTGATCTACGCGTCCCGCTGAATTTTCCAGCTCTTGAGAAGTATTTCATCATAAAATACATTTACAAATTTTCCATGATGGAATGGAAATACAATATTTTATGAAAGTAGGGATCCATTTAAACTGTTTAGAGCAGTGTTCCCCAACCCTTTTGGGCCCAGTGGCCCACAGACCAGCAAATTTCCATATAATTTTTTGCAGACCAGCAAATTTTGAAAAAAAAATTTTTGCAGATGAACAAAGTTTCATCAAATTTTTGTACACTCATAAAAGATTTGCTTGAAAGATTTTATGCCAGGTATTTACAAATTTGCTGTTTTTGGCAAAAAATTAAGTCAAGAACAAAAAAAGCAGCTATGTGGAATGTCTTCACAAAATAGAGAGGTGGGCTTGAAGAAAGCTATCTCAGAATGAAAAATGAAAAAAAAAATTTAAATGATTTATTTCATCAGGTGAACAGTTTTCTAAAGTGTTATTTTAAGAAAAGCCAACATTTTTTTTTCATGATATAATTTCAACTGTGATTGTCTATTGTCAAAATGTCAGATAAAGATACTGTAACATCCTTTATTGCTACTTCTGATAAAAGTATTGTGCTTCACTGTTAAATAGTGCCTTGGTTCCTTCATTGTGTCTTGCCTTTCTAACGCCAGCTTATTGCTGTAATTCATCTTTATTGTTGTGTGAACTCGCTTTTATTTCTGTTACCTCTTCTTTTTCGAATGCGCTCTATTATTGTGTCTCTTTTCAGTACATTTCAATTTCCAAAAATGATTTCAAGAATAGAACAAGCATTTATTCAAAGATAGTGTTTTCTCACTTTGTGGATCAATGGGCTGACAAAATCTGCCACAGCAAGTCAGTTTCACAGAGACATCCTTGGAACCAACCAATGGTGCGAATACGTCTTTTTCAAACGTCTTCATCACCGCTTCCGCGTCATACTCTGTTTCCGAACCTGAGGAAATAAAATAATACGGATGAAGTTTTGTAAGTGTCATCAACATGATGCAGAAGAAATGTCTTTTGCATGCTGGGAACGGGAATCCAGGATGGTATTTGAAGTGAAGCAATGCTGATGGAAGCATAATTTTGGAGACAATCGATAGCTTCAGAAAGTCAAACATTCTATGAACTTGCTGGAAAATAATGCGATCCATGCATATACAGTATACGATAGCATCATATAGGAAAATAATCATTGAATTAATGTTTCCATTACTTTGTGCGTTGCCAAAAGCGATAAAAAGTTTTGAATCCACAAGAATATATCAATAAAAATGAAGAATATATTCATACCATGTATATTGTACAAGTGGTATAAATTTTTATTTTTTGAAATTTATTATATCTTGAAAAAAGTTGCAGTATTTACATTCACAGAAATGGAAACACCTATTATGAAATCACTCTAATTCAGAATGAAAAACATGCTCATGTTTTGCTTCTTTTTCCACAGTTTCTTCCATCATGATTCAGGAGAGCAATATGATAGCTGGACTTGTTCTAGTTCTTTGCTTCTTGAACTCCTCCTGATGCCAAAAGATAAGATTCTGCGTGGTTTTCTTCTGTATAGTTATTTTGTGCACTTCCACTACTTTGAGAATGTAAATTTTTTTCTTTAGATTTTGTAGTCCTAATTTATTCATGATTAGTTGTTGTCTTTCATGAGAAAATTGTGATTGCAATTGATGAAAAAGTCAAACTTACTAAACATTGTGAAAAAAATTGTTTTACAGATGTTATGACTAAGCATAGTCAAATCTCTTTGAGTTGAATTTCAAGGGATCACAACAATACCAGTTATGATCATTTTGACTTGGGAAGGTTATGAGTTTGAAAAAGAAGCACTTTTATGCAGGAAACAAGAGAATTACATGGAATCCTAAATGCTGATATTCTGGACCTCAAATTGCTTCTTAAATGAGTTGACTGT
This sequence comes from Notodromas monacha, assembly GCA_905338405.1. Taxonomy (NCBI): domain Eukaryota; kingdom Metazoa; phylum Arthropoda; class Ostracoda; order Podocopida; family Cyprididae; genus Notodromas; species Notodromas monacha. The sequence continues at coordinate 82,605 of CAJPEX010000615.1, forward strand.
ATGCTGAACTTGGAGGACAGGAGTTACTTATCTGACTTTAAAGTCCTTAATTTTACTTCAAAACACAGAAAGTTACCTTTTCAACACTTCTCTTACATGTGTCAGGTAAGTAAGTAACAAAGGCTTCAGGAAATTTCAATATTACCATGGCTTAGGAGAAAAAGCCTTATATAATAAAGTTAGAGAGGTTTTTAACCCTTCAGCAATAGAGGGTTGTCTTCCATCTCAGGGCAGTGCTGGGATTTTTTGGCAGGCCAGACCATTTTGGTTTGACCAAAGGTCACCAAAATGGTACCTGGGCAGAGTGGACAAAGCCAGGAATTATTTGGATGAACCAGAAGAGGAAAATCGGCCAAGTACAGCAAACCCACCCAAGGTAATCCTATGGCTGAAGGTCCAGCCTTGAGAGAGCTTTTAATTTGGCTCTCCCTGAACTTATTGTCCCAGATTGAAAAAAAATATATGGATATTTCCCTACTTAGGCTAAATTGGTCAGTGCAATATTTTCACCATTTAAAAATGGATACTATAGTGAGCAATTCCTGCAAGAATACCCCAATGTTGCAGCCACCAAAGAGTTAATGCGTTGTTCTATGGTAATTCAAGTACTGGGGACTAAACAAAAATCGACTTTGAGAGGTTGGAGTTACAATATTGAGGTTTCAACTGTTGATTTAATTTAAGTACTGTACCTCTGGAGCCTGGTCCATCTGTAGCCGGTGACAAAGGACGTGTGATGTGAGACCGGAACCAAGTTGCTCTGCCTCGGAAGTTGTCAACGATCCTTCGGAGCTTTTGGTTGACCTCGTGCTGATCAGCTGACCTCGCTCTGTGTAGATTGGGATTCGATCATTATAGACATATATGTATACAGTATATATATACTACCTGATCCATTAGAGAAGCCTAATTTGTTTTTGAGGGTATATATAGAAACTGTGTGTAAAGAGCGATTTTCTGACCTGCGGATCGCCACGGGGGGTTTCCGAACCCCACGAAGATGGATTGGACTTTCATCCTTGTTTCCCATGATGATCGAGATAATTTTAATCGATTCTGGTCCTCTGACTACGGCCTTGACTCGTTTTCACGGATGCTGCTGCTTCTCTTATTTTTTTTTGTCGGCAGAGGCTGGTGCAATAAAGAATAATTATGAACCATTTCAGAAAAGCCTTTTCTTTCCATGGGTTTCAGCTGTTCCGCTGTGTGACAAATTTTCTGCTGAATAAATCCCTGGTCATCAACTCAAAATGAGGAAAGATGATTATCTTCGATAATTCGTTAGTTTTTAAGAAAAAGAAAGGCGTGGTTTATATTTAATGGAATTATTTTGAATACACATCATTAATGCAGTTATGCACTATTCAAGTAAATGAAATACCTGACTGCAATTAAGGCGAAAATTTGAAATTTTTGGAGCAGAAAACCTGAACGAACCCATCATCACCGATTTACGAGCTCAAATTTTTCTAAGATGTGCGAATGTGAACATTGTATGCTGCTGGTAAAAGTAAAATATGTTGAGAGGAAAAATGTGATTTGAGAAAAGTGTATTTGCACACATATGTCTCAGGTATTCTACATGGAACATTTTCTCCACACACCATCAGAAGAGACGAACCTGTAACTTGTTTTGCTTCATAATGCTAATCAAGCTGTTTGTACATTATACAAATTACTCAAATACAGTACAGGTGGTACCTTGCAATTTGACCCCCTGCAATTGGACCATCCCGCAATTTGATGGTTGAATTTGCAGCAAGGTTGACTTGCAATAAAACCTCTGCACTGGCAGAATTTGACCTGCTTTGGGATTTTTTTAAAATTTTTGTGATAATATTTCTCAAGTTTTCAGATTGTCTTGCAATTTGACCACTTTGCAATTTGACCCCTTAGTCCAGCAACAGATTAGGATCAATTTGCAAGGTGCCACTTATATATAATCCACATTAGGCAAGAAATGGTAAAACTCGTACATTATATTCATACCTTATGCAACAGCAGGGTTTTTTTTAAATACCGTAATACTGTGTTCCGCAACCTTTTTGGGACCATGGACCAGCAAATTTTCATAAACTTTTTCGTGTACCTGCAAATTTCCAACAAATGCTTCGTGGACCAGCAAAGTTTCATGACATTTTTGTAGTCTCCGAAAGTTTGACTTTTTGGCAGGTGCTTAAAAATGTTTTGCTTTTTTGCAAAAATTAAGTGGAGAACCAACAAAGCAGCTGTAGTGGAATGTCTTCAAAAATTAGAAAGATTTTCTAGAAGAAAACTTTCTCAGAATGGAAAATTAATGTAATTTGTTTCATCAAATTTGTTGGAATTGTTATTCGAAGAAAAATCAACTTTTAATTTTCATCAGATAATTTCAAGTGCCATTTTTTTTGAAATTTCGCATAGAGACAACGTACTTCATTGCTAATTTGGTTTTTTGTGAGGCTTCAGAAAATTTTCTGCAGCAGGACTGGCAAAAAGCTTCTATATACATACCTCCGCCGGTCCGCGGACCACGGACCGGCGGACCACATTGCAGCAGTTGGGAACACTGCTGTAATACACCTTGTGCTAAATTTTAATTCAACCGAAGCCCAGGAACCCTTATTGAAAAATGTGTTTTGGAAAATACGTGTGACTATAACTTCAGTTATAATTTGGAATTTTCTTAATGGAATCGGAGATTGATTTTTCGTCAGCTTCTCTTCACGCTCCAAAACATTATAACAAGAATAATGCCAACATTTTCATGATGCTAGTTTGCTACAGTATTAATCAGTGATAAATGCCCTTCAATGCAAAAAGCAGATTTCAAAGCTTTTGCTGAAAGCAAATGTCGAAGAGTCACGATTCCTCGTTTTAAATATTGCGCCAGTATAAGCTCAAATGTGAGATTGCATGTACATGAACAACAGCTGGCATTATTCTCACGGGTTATTCCCATTCACAGTCAAATATTGATTCATTCCATAGCACGACAAATTTCTTTAAAAAAGATGTGAAATCTGCAAGACTTTATTTCGTCCGAACGATTTTTGGACTTGTTCGCATCAATGCGAAATAAATCATGAAAAATATAGAGACCTGAAATCTAAATTCTTAATAAAAATTTAATAACAAAATCCCCCAGGCAAGGGCACCGTTAGCCTGGGGAATGTTACTACTTACCTTACCAAATTCCCTTCACTGCGAATTGAACCACTTCCCCCGTAAGGATCCCCCCAGCCTCAGATTTTTAGCGGGCTATAACGGAACTTTGTATCTGTCCCTTTTTTAAGGGTGGGCTGGGAGTTGTTATTTGGGCCAGTGAAGGGAATTTGGTAAGGTAAGTAGTAACATTCCCCAGGCTANTAAGGATCCCCCCAGCCTCAGATTTTTAGCGGGCTATAACGGAACTTTGTATCTGTCCCTTTTTTAAGGGTGGGCTGGGAGTTGTTATTTGGGCCAGTGAAGGGAATTTGGTAAGGTAAGTAGTAACATTCCCCAGGCTAACGGTGCCCTTGCCTGGGGGATTTTGTTAATAGAGGAAGCTAAGTGGATCTAATGTCACTGATTGGTACTATTTTTTACAAATTTCCTGGTTGATACTAGATGTCAGGCTGGAAGGACAAAGGGTTTGAAAGAAATGAAAAGCGCTGTTCAGCCTTTACAAGCCTGGATCCTAGAGATGGGAGTCCCTTAACCCTTGGACGGCGGAGGGTTCTTTCCCATTGCTGCTGGCCAAAATCAGATTATTTTTGAATGCTGTGACGTTTTGAGTTTTCTGAAGGTCAGAAAAGACCTTCCAGGTGGGCTGAGGCAAAGTTGGGATTAATCCGAGAAAAGCCCATTGCTTAGCATAGCATTTTTTTTTCATTTTCCCACAAAATTTTTCTGTGCAAAAAGAAAAAAACATCAGATTTTTCCCCAACTTTGTCCTCCAATCCCTGTTGTCTTTCATTATTTTCTGCCCTGAGGTGTAACAAAATTTTGCAAAAATAGTCTGACCTTGCTGCCCAAGGGTTAAGCAAGCTCTTTACTCAGCAACCCACAGGCAACCAATGAAAGGAACTTCTAAGACACACACAGACACACAAGCATGTAATTTGTACAGACAATTCCTGAGAGACCAAATAATCCAACAATCCGCCATCAGGCCAAGCTTGTAGCAGAGTGAAGGCTTTGGAGCCTTTGCTGGGTTTGTTTCCATTCCCAGATCAATATCTTAATCACCCAGTTTACTGCAATCCGGCAAACCGGGTGCCACTTCACTTCCAGGTCCATGGGTTGCAGCTGCAACTTTGTAGATGTGTGCATGCCCAAGCAAGGAGGCTGCACTCAGGTCACACTGTGTTGTTCACAACCCCACACTAGAATAAGCATCTCTTGATGAGAAGGTTTGGTTTGTATTCATGAATCAAATTTGAGTAGGTTCGTGGAAGATTTCCGCCATTTAGAAGCCATTATGCGTGTTTTTTTCAAGTTTGATCTGGTATCATTATATTTCTGGATTTGAAGACTTTTCTTGGTTCACATTTGCTGCAGTTTGTACAGTACAGTATTTGAGAGCGGTTGATCAAAAGTTTCAAATTTGCCATTTTATGGGTTGCTTTTATATTTAGCAAATGCACTTCACAGTTTTGTTGTTTTGTCTTTTTTTGGACAAGTTACCCAAATTTTCAAGTGGATAAATCCATGTTGTCCCCTTGTGTATATAACTTCTGCCAGTTGATGTCATATTGGGATTTCACCAACCAAAGAAAGAAAATTACAAAACACTGAATGCTTGTAAAATATAAACTACTGCCGTATTTATTCAAATGCCATGGTCACTTTTTTCTAAAAATTTAGAGAAAAATGAGGGTGTGCTGTGTTGTAGGCACATACACATTTTTGAATGTAATGCTTGATTCCAGCAGTAAATTTTGGACCAATTCCAAGAGGAAATTTTTAAAAATAGAAAAATGAAAACTCATTGAACTAAGGTTCCAGTCATCATCTTAGCTTTTTTGGATGAACCACTAACCCTGTTAAAATGCCACAAACCCCAGAAACAAATGGTGGTGACATACCAAAGCTATACAGTACAGTATAAGTACCATATTTACTTGAGTACAGTACTGTACAACGCATATCCTCATCTAAGAGTCCCACCAGAGGTTTTCAATCAAGTTTTTGGAATACAATTCTCTATACTTGACTACTTGAGTAAGACATGCACCCCATTCTCAGTGCCTAACAGTACATGTCTTCAAAAAAAAAATAACACCCAAATTTTGATTTAGACATGATTGGTGTTGTGGAGAGAAACAAGAAAGAGGAAACCAGTGAATGTTTCATCCTGCATCAGCTGAAAATGATCACTGATATTTCCACGATTAATATTTGATCTCGGCTTTGGACTCTTATATCTATCTGCATACTCACTTTTATCTGTTTTTTGCACGAATCTGGCGTTTGTTTTATTCTAAGCAATTGCTTGTGTGGGAGTTGACAGTGTCAAATTATCTGAATTTTGGATTGAGAAAGTCTGAATAAAATTACGATAGTAAAAAAAATATAGGAACACATAAGGTGACCCCTCATTGAATATGTGTTCTTGGCCTCGACAGGCTGAATGCCCACTTTCTTGAAATCATTTGTTTGGGAAATCAGCTGAAAAATTGATCCGATTAAATTCCATTGATTTTTCAATTTATTCCATTGCAGTAGTTTTTTTTTATTGAAATTGATCCACAATTTTCCATTAGAATCATATACATTGGAACCCAGAAGTGCTGATGTAATTGGTGCATGGACCCTCTTTCCCATAGACCTCAACAAGAATATTTTCAATTGGTTCATCTCTAGATGAAAGGTTGAATGAAGAATTTTTTGAAAAACTGAATTAAATTTTTTCTCAACTTCCAGATACAGAATACAGGTTTACCGTAAAAAAAACAAAGCAATATAGCATGTTATGATCTTTTTGCATCAGAGAGTTAGCTTAAGAAGCAAAAAACAAGAACCAGTCTTGCTATACAGTAATATATCCTGAGCAGTAGTGAGCGCACATGATAAAAAAAACTGAAGGAAGATGCACATTAGCCTGTTTAATCTTATGAATTACGGTAATTTTATACCAAAAAAGCAAATGTAAATATTATTAGCTCAATTTCTTTGAGAAATGCAAACATTATACCAATTTAAACTAGGACGCTGGTCCCGGCCTCAGCCCGGCTGATTATCTGGTTTTATTTACAATCCTTTCGTTTCGATTTATACTTGTTATAAATTCCTCGATCCTTCTTTTTTCATCGGAAGGAAAATCCTAATTTTCTTTCCTTGTCTGAAAGCAGTGTCGAAAATCTCTTTCTGACAAAAATGGTAGCAGAGCGTAGTTAATCTAACAAAAAGGTTTTAGTTTCCTCAGCGCTGAGTGGTAAAAAACTTCAATTTCATTTTTTAAAAGGCGAAGAACTTATCCCTTAAAACTAAGTGTATTATATCCAAATTCCGTGTGTATCAAATTTCTTGGTGTAACTAAGTGTATTATATCCAAATTCCGTGTGTGTCAAATTTCTTGGTGTAACTAAGTGTATTCAAATTCCGTGTGTATCAAATTTCTTGGTGTAACTAAGTGTACTATATCCAAATTCCGTGTGTATCAAATTTTTTGGTGTAACAAAGTGTATCAACTCAAATTCCGTGTTTTTCAAATTTTCTGGTGTAACTAAGTTTATTCCATTTTGAATTTCGGGTGAATTGAAATTTTCGGATTTTCAACTTCGTGTGGATCAAATTCTTCAGTGGATATAAGTTTATCTTAAATCTTCAAACTCTCCGGTGTATCTAAGTGTATTCAAAATTCGTGTGAATCAAAACTCTTCGGTGTTTTCTGTGTATATCATAAGTTACATTTCGTGTAAATTTGAAAAAGAACTCAGGTTTTTTGTAGCAAGGAGGTTGTCTAAAAAGGGTTTTTTGTATATTCATTGGCACGCTTGATTCGAAAAAACTTGTCCTAATCATTTTTTGATCTAACTTCTCTCTGAAACCATCGAGTAAAAAGGGAAAAACTTAAAAAGAATTATGCCGAGAGGTCGAGGCCGCCCTTCCCTCAGAGAAAAGGGAGAACGCGGCAGAAATCCTGCCAAAAAACCTTTATCCGTTTCAAATAATATTCTTCCAACAACCCCAATCCAAAGATCCGTCTCGAGATCTCAGTCAGGTCGAGCCTCAACTAGAATGACTCCTCTTTTCTCCCCTCTTACCTCTCTAACCTCAAAACTATATCTTATAGTCAGAGCTGTAAGAAAAGGAGATTGTGCTTATAAAGAACTTGATAAAGAAAATCGAAAACTCATGTTTGAAGATATTCTTTCAAAATTTCTGGAGTTCTCTGAATTTTATGATTCTTTATTGCTAGAGCCCATTGATGATCAAACTATGGTCGAGCTAACTCTTCTCAGGAAGGAAATTGGTATTCTGGCGACCCACACACCTGATAGCCTTAGTTTAGAATGGATGTCTTTAAGACCGTCACAAAAAACTGTCAAGAATGTAGAATTTCCTCCTCCTCCTATTTTTCTAAATTCTAATAATGCCGAAATGGAGGAAAGGGCTGTCAACCAGACGGAAACAAGATTTGTTGAGAACGAGAACAATTTGCCACAACCAATTTCTGAAAGTGGGGACAGCTCCACAACGGTTCCTCAAAGAATGGAAGTGATGGAAAACATCATTCCTCAAAATACGACTTTAAGAGTACCAAGAAAAGAGGTTGATCTGATAGAAGTGACCTTTCCTAAAGAAGCAAAGAAAATACCAAACTTGCTGGCATCAGACAAACCCTACATTGAAAGTGAAATCAAAATGTACGGAAAAGGAAAATCTATAACGCACGATGCCACCACCTTTATTCAAATCTATAAACAAAAAGAATTGAAAACATTTCAAAAATTCAAAATTGAATCAACTTTGCATAACGATTTTGATAGAGTCTGGGCCGCCTTTCGACCTATTCATCAGGCTCCAAAGACTGAATTCACTCCAAACCAAAGAATCTCACTTTTATTGCTTCACTTTGAAGAAGATGTTCTTTCTGAAGTTAAAGGTTTAGAAAGAAAGGAAATGGAAGAGGATTATCTTTTTCTGGTCCGAGTCCTGTTCTCAAAATTTGGGGATGTCAATCAAATCGCTCTTGAGATTTTTAACACCATCGAAACTCTATCTCCAGTTAACAAAACCAAAGCTGCAGCTGCAGAATATATTTGCGAAATCTCGAAACTAGTAGCTAAACTCACGGTTGTTATCATCGGGAAAATACCTGATGATATACACACACACGTGAGCCCACGTGAGCTCAGAGTCG